>JABJVR010006324.1:0-12571 GCA_025773905.1 Chitala chitala
CACCCCCCGCCACCCCCCACCACGCAAACCCCAAATACCCCCCCCCCGTTAACCTTTCCGGCCCCACATGGTTGGGCGTGTGTTCGGGTGTGTGGGGGGGGGGGGGTGCATAAAACATAGTTTTATGCGCTACTGATAAAAAAACGCCCCATCAGTTTCAAATGTATTTCTGTCATGATTGATTGTAGGCCTGTCTGGAAGTGTACTCTGATGTACAAGTGCAGTAAATGAAGTGCTGGAACAGGAGCAATCTATATGATCTGTATCATGCTAGTATTCCATAGCTGTACATGTGTATAAAGAATCTTCTGACCTGGTTGCTATGATACCACACACACAATGAAATTTCCATAATTCACATTTAAATAGTGTTCCTTTCTCCCATGTTTATGTAAATTACATTATTTGCAAAATGAGTCCTAGCCAGCTATATAGATAAACACATAAGACCTTCGGACTTGTTAATCATCACAGTAAGTCTTCCAAAAACATTGGCACTGATACGTATTACAATAAAAAGAGAACGTTATTAAGTAAAGACAGCATCCTTCACTTTTTGGACATCTCTGTGTGTGCTACACACACACCCACACACACACCTACACACACACACCGCAGACCATGGCAGGCTGATGGGTCAGACACATGGAAAATGGTTGACTGATATAGATTTTTTCTGACAGTTGATTTTCAATGAATCCACTTCGCCATCATTAGAGCTACAGGAGCAAGGAATGGGAATAGTGAGCAGGGCAGCCAGTCTGGTGGAGGCTGCAAACGTGTAGACGGATAGTGGGCAGGGAGATGAAAGAGTGGGGAAAAGGTTCTCTCAGGAGCACTTCTCCACCCGTCACGTTTCTCAGCAAACGGAGTCAGTCCTCTATCAGAATAAGCTGAGATATCAGGCAGAGGATCCAAGACATCTGTCAGTTTTGCATGACCACGTGGGGACAAATCGAGTTTTCCTGTTTACTTGTATTATTTTAACAGCCTCGGTACAATAACAAAATAGGCTAAGCCATGCTGACAAAGTTGCATCCAATGCTGGCCATAATTGGAGTTTGCTTGTTCTATCACTGAATGTTGTAATGGAATTCGAGTGATGGGGTACAATTCCATTCCCTTCCATCCATTTGACATCTCATTCAATCATGTATAACCTCTTTTCTTCATAGTGACCAGTTATGAGTTTTTATTACAACATGAAGCAGCAAAGCTACATGAACCTGCTTATATGTCTCAACATCATTGACACTTCTGACAGAAACACGGAGGCAGCCAAGCAATATCAGAACCCAGGGTCCTATATACGATCTCTTATATTCAGGGCAGCGACACACGCAAGGGAACACAGTGCTGGGCCAGAGCTACTGAAGCCGTGTGACTGTGTCTTCACTATACGATCTCTCATATTCAGGGCAGCGACACACGCAAGGGAACACAGTGCTGGGCCAGAGCTACTGAAGCCGTGTGACTGTGTCTTCACTATACGATCTCTCATATTCAGGGCAGCGACACACGCAAGGGAACACAGTGCTGGGCCAGAGCTACTGAAGCTGTGTGACTGTGTCTTCACTATACCAAATGCTCAAGGTGCTCTATTCAACACGTAGCAAGTGACCGAAACAAAGGTGAAGTTCAACCCCCCCCGTTCTAAAAAGATGTAAATGTCCTCTCATTCAGTGAGATCTGTCCTCCACACATTTTAGGTATTACGCTAATTGTATAGATTATTTAACTAAATTAGAGCACAATTATTACAAATTTCAATTTTAAAATAATTTTTTAAACATTGTAAAAAACTGATTTCTATTTCTGCATGATATAACAAACACAGACTTATACATACACAAACGCACAAAAACACTGAGAAGCTTGGCTTTGAAGGGCTGATATCTTACCCCGTAACCACGACAACCATCCAGCCACACACGGCCTTGGAAATTAGGGTTAATTGAATCGAATGGAAACAGCCTGTGAAACAGGCGTTTAAAAGCACTCTCGCTTATTAAGGGTGAAGTAGAGACGCTCTCCCCAGCGTGCCTGGCTATTAAAGGCCTCTTCACCATTTCCTGGCTCATTCTTCTTCCTCCTCTCTCGCTCTCCGTGCAGCTTGCCGGGAGAGATCAGGAAGAGCGCTGGGAGACAGCGGTGGCCTATGGTGTCAATCCAGTGCAGTGGAGTCAAAGCTCAAGGTGGCAAATGTGTGCTGATTCCACTGCTCTCTGAGTCCATTGGTCAGTATGGTGCAACTTTAGCACTTAGAGAGATAGACAGGTGTGGCTAAATGAGTTGCTGTGGAACTGATTATTGCGGCAACTTCTAAAGGAGGTGCAACCTGTACTGAGAGGCTCAATTTTGCATATCAGGACCTACACAGGCTACAAAAAATAGTGCAAGTCCACTGTGTTCCCCTTCTAAATGCAATTAATACGTTTATTATTGAACCGTTGCTTTTCAAAGGCTGATACAATTAAATCAGCAATTATTTGTACAACAAAGAGGTCAGATGGAACAAAAACACCCTTACATGTTGGGTTAACATCCTCCTGCTCTCTCATTTACACTTGTATCATAAGGTAGAGATACTGAAAAAATTAGTAAACGCATCATCAGGTACGGCAGGTACTGTGTTTAAGATGGCTTGTCAAGGTGCACTGGGAATGAAACCAGCAATACCAGTAAGTCACACCAATACAGGTGATGTAATGAGTCTTTCACATATCCCATTTCTCACAGGAAATTAAGGCTGGGTTTGTAATTAAGGGCAAGAATCTGCTCTAGTGAGACATTAACATTGGCACATGCTTCTTTGTAGAGTCTCATATCCGTACCCAAGAAGACCATTTCCACCTCTACTGTGAAAACAGGGAAACAGGATTCGTGTGTGTGTGCAGGGAAAACGGCTCATGGGTTGAGAATATGAATGTTAAGTACAGGCAGTGGCAAAGCTCCAGGTTGGCCCATTCACAGTGAATCCTTGCCCCTAAATGAGGAACCTGCTTCATTACCATTACATGGGACCTGAACTGCCAGTCAGTGCTCAGTGAGGCGGCAGCAGGGGAGACTGTTTGATTAGCTGGGGATGAATGGCCCTCTTAATTTGTTTACAAGCAGTTTTACAGCATCTAGGGACAAATAAGCGTCAGCTTCCTGAATCAAAGCTGGGATTTCATGCTGTTGCACCTTTCTTATGTCAATAGCCCTTGTTAGTTAGAAGTGTAAGAAACACACTACTGTAGTTAGGTGTCTGTGCTAAAGGTCTCAGGTATGAATCACTGTATAGATTCAGTTGTATATAAACTGGAGAAAAGAAAAGCGATGAGCTCACAGCTTTTCCTATGCAAACATTTTTGGAAAAGCAGTAGACCAAAAATTTGAGCAATTAGAGCGGCTCAAAATTAGGTGCCAAAAATTTAATTAAATAAAAAAACTGCACGATCAGATGGCAAATGTGAATGTGCTTTCCATCACTTCAACTTCAATGAACAATGTAATGTCATGTTTTATTTTTTCCTATGGATAGCCTAATGATATCCATATCTCCATATCCGTATCTCAAGGATTAAAAACAAGCATATTAGGGGTACAAGTAGGACAGTTCGGCGACAAAGTGACAGAGGTGAGACTTAGATGGTTTGGACACGTGCAGAGGGGGGATACAGAGTATATAGGGAAAAGTGCTGAGGATGGAGCTGCCAGACAGGAGGAGAAGAGGAGGGCCAAAGAGGAGGTTAGTGGTTCAAGCTGCAAAGAATAAGTTGGTATGAAAAAAGATGAACCACTGTGATGACCCCTCAAGGGAGCAGCTGAAAGAGGAAGAACACATCGCAATGATGGGCTGAACAGTGAGTTTCCTTCAGAATCTGACTTTGTCTACTACAGTTTAAAAAGTAGCACTGTTGTGTGCTTTAGCAGTGGAAGCAGAAATGGTACGAGTGCGGTATGACTTATAGACACATGCAGGGTGGTGTGTGTAGAAGACTGCTTTGTAAAAGCAGTAGTGCAAAGGGTTCTCAGGGTCGTGTCCACAGCTTGGACAGCTGTCTGCCTTGAGAAGGCCTCAGTATAAACACAGAAAAACCAAAATAGACCCTCGGACCTGTAAGTTTGCTGAAGACAGATGGCTGAGGTTAACATCTTAGCGCAACTTTGGTCATTAATTCTCCAGTGGTTTGAAATGTAGGGTATTAGCTGGTGTGTATTAACTGGTGGGCCTGTAAACACTGGTGTACTGTCATCATCAAGGCTCAGGCCACCCTCCAAACAGAACTAGCAGATGTAGCAGAAACAGACACAGAAATTCAACCACAGGACCGCACCCTCCCACCTCAAAATGAGCTCATTTCAAGGGATGTGAAAGTGGCAACCTATGTGGAAATCAATGGTGCTTACAAACAGGTAAGGTAGTAAGACCATGCCGTTTGGACATAGCTTGGCATGGAAGTAGCGCTGAGTGGTAAAAGCTGGATTTCTGCAGTACATGTAAACTGATGGGTTTGGAACTGCATGCTCTACTAGGTTCTATTATGTTTTACACTAGTCCTGATAACTTGGTCACCTCTCCCTCTCTGCAGTAGGATCTTTTGCGGTGGTGAGCGTATCTGGGGTCTTCAAGGCTGAAGCCTTCTTTTGTGCTGGTGTTCCTCTCTTCTAGTCTCTGTGGCAGTGCTGGCTGGTCTTGGTAAAGAAGGGCGAGAGACGTGGAGATGGCACAGCGACACATGGTCAAAGCATCCGTGTACTTGAGTGCTGCTAATCCACACTCTGACATGCTAGGTTCAGGGGAACAACCTACTAACAATGGACTAATAACTTCACTGCCAGCTTTAAAGGTTTAAGTGAGCCCAAAATATCATAGTCAGAATTGTTGTTCAGATTTTGAAAAGCAATAATTTAGGTAACAGAAGGTAACAATTGATCAGCAACAGTTCACAGGTTACACGTTACATACACCACTGAATCAGCTGATCCACCTTTACTTTTACCTGGTCATCTGCATCTGGGAGCAGGTTTTGCACCAGGATGGATGTGATATCTGCTATTAGATGACACCTGAGAACTGGACTGGGGTATTATGTAAAAATGTCATGGAGAAACACTGAACACATAATGTATCTCATGTCATTCTCCAGCTGCTCATCCTTTACAGGCTCACCAGTGATCTGGAGTCCACTCCTGAAAGGGTACACTCTGGACAGGGCACCAACACATTATAGGGGCAATTTAGGTTAATCCATCTGATACAATTGTCATGCAGCCTGGTGGCTCAATGAGTAGCCCATCAGGCTGGGATGCACACATCTGCTGGTTTGAGTCCCAGTCCAACCAGGTGTGTCCTTGAGCAGAACACTCAGTGCTACTTCCCCAGGCACTGCATGTGGCTGCCCACGCTCCCCTCAGCGTTAAATGCAGACAAGTAATTTCCTCCTAGGACTATTAATAATGTACTTCAAAATTAACTGTCTTTTAAAGAGAACTCACAAAAACAGGTCATGCATACTCCACACACACACACACACCGCCAAGAGGCGGACTTGAGGTCATGCCCCTACAGGTGTGCGATGACACCTCTACACGCTGAGTCTAACTTAAATAATTAACCTGCATTTCCAGACTTTAGGACATTTGAAAGTTTGTGGCATCGGTAAATGGGTTGAAAAGTGCAGTGTGCGGTAAACAAGTTCCAACAGTTTTAAGCATGTCTGATGTTTAACGTGACCAGACAGGCTTGGAGAAGGTGGGGCTGAACATTGAAGCTTGCAGAGTTTAATGCTGCTACACCTCCAGCTGTTGCCCTCCGATGCACTCTCTGGCCTGCTTTGACCCACCGACTGGGGCAACACAGGGTGGGCACACACTGCAGGGTGTGACACCAGAGGTCTGGAATGTACTGAAAGACGAGCAGGCAATTGGCTTGTTGTTAGCAATTACAATGAGCCACAAATACCACCTAAGCAAGACTTGTTGTGGTCCAAACTGGAGAAGGCTTTGCATATCAAAGCAGGTTTATATGCACCTCAGAGATGACACCCAGAGTGACAGAGTGATAACCAGAAGGGTAACAAACTTCACACTTGGAGAATTAATGTATATAACTGCTGTTTGCATGCTCCTGTCCTTAAAAAAGACCCATTTTGGAACTATTTTATAAAGGTAAATAAATCAAAATTTAAATTGGACATGTTCTTCCAATCAGTTTGCTTGGTTCATTTGTACCAATGACAATGCAGTATTAAGATGCTATATTTGTTTGCCACAGAATCAGAGATTAGAGTAGCCAACCAAGTGATGACCAAACCAATGACTCTGTTTTTGTTGTGTTATACTTCAGGATTAAGTTCAGCGGGCAATGAGACCCCCTCCCCACCCAGATGTTTGGGAATAAAGAGTGGGCATGTGTGAAATTACATGTCCTCTTCCTATTTGCAGTTGTCCTTTTACACTTGTAATGTGTTTACATGGAAAAAATCAAAGACAACAGACAGAGGATAGAGAGAAGCAAAATAGAAACTACAACATGGAGACCTTCCACCTACGAGCTCTGGGGGAACTGCAAAAAAAAAAAAAAACATTTGCTGTATTGTGTGATTTATTTCATTGCTGAGGTTTCAGCCGTAGCGGTCACACCTTTGAGATGCACCTTTGCCACTAAACTGGGATCATTATGGCCTCTACAATCAGGACCCCTTCCAAAACATGCCGAACTCGTCCTCTGTGCACTACCCCGGCCCGTGATGGTAAACAGTAACGGGGTGTGCTGTGAGGTTAGAAGCCACTGTGTCATGCTGATGGAAGCCAATATAAGCTTGGGGTTTTGGGGCAGGGATGCAGGCTATATAAAGGCTGTGGTGAAGTCTTCCATCAGGCAGCCCTCCCATTCCTGGCCTGACCATCGAGCCCCCCAGGCAGGCTGCGGAGGTCACATGCGACTGAGTGTCGTGTGTCAGGAGCACCCTGTAATCAGCATGCGGGCGCTTTGCAACATACATTACAGCCCAGGCTACAAAAATAGCCACACTCTTCTGGTTCCCATCCACTTGATAGAAAAGCTAATTTTAGAACTCGTACTGGGTTTTCCATCCAGGTTTTAGATTTTTTAAAAAAAGAATGTGATGTTATTTACTACATAGTGCATAAACCTAATACGTATTTAGGCCTCCAAATAAGTTCCACGTGCCCTTGCATTAATAGAAAATTAAGAAGCAACAGTGTGTGGTTGGTTATGTCACTGAGACACCTCTACAAGGCTTATACATTACATTTCCAATTAGCAAGTAGTACAAAATATAGTGAAGTTAGGCACTGCTGTTGCCAGGCTCCACAAGTAGCAAATTTGCCAAGAGAGTCACTAATATTACACCTGGGTCACATAAAAAAAGTCACCCACCGAAACAGACTGTTCAGCTCCAGTTATAAAATAGCATGTTTTGCTGAAACAATACCACTCAGCATTCAACAACAGACCGGCTCTTTTGTACTTCAGGCCACCGCACTGACGGTCACGTCTAGTTGCGTAACAGCTACATGTATTCAGTTTGGGGATTTCTGTTGACGTTTGAAACAACAGCCTTTGTCCCTGTGAATGATGTGGAGCTTGGCGCGCTCTGTGCCGTCCTCAGGGATCCCAGCATTCTGCATGGGAGCAGAAGGGCAGGCGATCAGCGGCAGAACGCGTATCACTTCTGGGAAAAGGGTGGCCGCGGAGAAAACCACGGCCTCTCTGTCTTGTGGCCGCAGCTACCGCTGCTGCCAGTGAAGGAGATCATCGTGGGCACACAGGCTCAGTGCTATAAAAACAATTGGGATGCAAATAGCGTTAGAGATCCTCCCCATATGGCCTTAAAAAAGCCAAGTCTGACGTACAGCTAAACTCAGTAAGTTGTACAGTATGTGTGTTGTCATCAAACCCCAAGGTTCTACATTATCGCTGTGAACCAGATGACCTAGCTGCAGCCAACAAAGTCGAGGCTGACCAGTGGCAACCTCAGGAAAAAAAAACAAAAAAACAAAAAGAAAAACAGACCAGTTTGAGAGCTCCACGGGAGATATGCAGTTAAAAGTAGAATCTTTTAAAATCTACTGGAGAGTCTTCATCACAGCAGGAATCTTAAGTGTGTCAAGCTGGGTATTGCAGAGGGTTCAGGGACAGAAAAGCCCTCTTCTAAATTACTGAGTGATGGCAGGCTGTGGGAAGATGGGGAACCGAGATGTACCTGCAGGCTCAGCCCAGCGAGGACCGCCCTGTCAGCCCCGGCACTGCCACTGTCCCAGGCCTTAATGAAGAAGACAATAGAAAAGAAGGACGCAGGAGACCAGAAAAGTGTGGCTCACAATAGGCCTTTGGAAGCGGGACCGCGTGTGTTCGAGTGAAGACGCAGCCCCCCAGTACACGTCCACGGAGCACAGGTCACCGCATGAACAGCCAGCCCACTGTTACTTTGTCTCTACAGGAGATCCTGCGCAGGGACTCTTTCAACTGGCCGCTTGTTTAAAACAGCGCCTCAAAGCAATGGAAACTTTACACGGGATGGGACAAGGGGCCCGACTTTGATGTGCCCCATTCAGGCCGACAGCCACTCTAATGAAGCTGTGTAATTCAGGGAATTGGTGGTTGTGGAGGGGTGGGGGGGGCATCCATACCTTTGATGTAAATGCAACCCCTCCCACACTCTCCCCTTCTTCCCCCAAAAAGCTGAACTGCAGCCCCACTATCGGCTGAAAGGCAGCAGGAGAACGGCTCCCCATGCCACTGTGAATAAAAACGCTTTGAATCTGTGCTGTAGTTTGAGGATGGAAGGTCACGCCTATGGGGAGGGACCCCTGAAATCGTGCTACTCTATTTTAAATCAGCTGAACAAATATCGCCCATTAAACAATTCCCAATCTGTTTTTGATCTTTTGTGTACAATGTTTTTTTTTCCTTCAACGGTTGATGGGAGGTGCCTGTGTATATGTATACAGAAGGCAGTGACATAAACAGAGTTTAACCAGCTGACTTATTTTTTTTTTTTTTGCCTACGGCACCACTAGAAACTGGTAGAACAGAACCTACCACTACTCAACCTCCCATAAAAATATTCAGAGGATTTTTTGAAGGGGTTGGGGGCAAACAAAGTTCCAGCTCAATGTGTTAATAAAATATTAAAAGTGTTGCACATCTTTTGTATATGTACATTTGGATTTTCTTTAATAAAAATACTTTTTTCTTTAGGAACACATACCCAGAACACAACCTGTCTGTGACATCCCACATCACCTCCAGTATCAGCATCTATCTGTACGTATCTGAGCAAGAAATTGGTCACTGCTAGGCGCTGTTCTAGGTTTTAGTAAAATTCTTAACTTCTGCTCATTAGGAGAAGAATCCCTACAGAGTAAATTTAATTCCTTTAATGAATTGTATTTTTACATCTCATCTCATTTCATCTTCTCTGGGGCTGGGTTGCAGGGGCAGACCGGGAGGAGACCCCGGTGAAGACCCAGGACACGTTGGAGGGACTATGTCTCCCGACTGGCCTGGGAACGCCTCTGTGTCCCCCCGGAAGAGCTGGAGGAGGTGTCTGGGGAGAGGGAAGTCTGGGCAACTCTTCTTAGACTGCTGCCCCCATGAAATAAATATTTTTACATCTCTACTTTATATATACTGTATACAAATAAGGATGCGATGTTTTTGTTTCTGAGCTATAGCCCTTAGCTTCACATGAACAGCAGACTGATAAAGGTACTGATTAGTGAATATAAATTGATAAATGTTTATTGAAAACAGGACCTGGCAACGGCCGGCTGTGGTTCCTGTACAGGGAAACAAAACACTTCACACACTGGACAGAACAGGATTTGAAAGAAGATGGAAATTCATGATATCATTCAAACAGGAAAAGACCATATTTTGATAAATAAAGCAAAAAGTGTGTGAAAATAATGGACTGTGATCCCATTGATAAGTATGTAAGTATTTTTAGGAAATCTTTTTAGACTTCAAAGAGGGGACAATTGTAACTCTCTCATATTCTTTTTGATACAAACTATAACTGGCATGAACTTTCCCATAACACAAGTGTGTAAATAAACTTATTAGAGAACCTGCAACTCTAATGTCTAGAGCGGGGTGAGTGTGTGTGTGTGTGTGTGTGTGTGTGTGTGTGTGTGTGTGCGTGTGAAGGGGGGGTAATTTATTTTCTTATTTTGTTGGTAGAGAAAAAGGACAGAGGGAAATATTTAAGCTGAGTTGTACCTAGCAATGCAATTAAATGGTCATATCCTTGATTGTTGCTACACTATAGTAAATACACCATTTAACAGTATATAAAATGCAGTCGGTTATATTCTTGGACATGTTCAGAAAATCTTCTCCACTGATGATTGTTGCTTTAAACATTGTCAAACTCCCAAGGGGGCTTTTTGCTGTTTTGGGTACCTGAGCTCTTAAGGTACTATGATGAGGTCATGTGCAGTTAAACATCCCTGGTATATGGGTGCAAGCTGTCTCTACAATACAGTCAGTGGTGAGCACACAAATAGCCTCTATGTGAGGGCTGACGAATCTGGTCTAAGGTGAGACTGATCCATGGAAGCCCTTGGAGATACCACTGTTGTAGGCCCTGCCCTGGCAACCAGCCTGGCCATTGTTTGTGTCTGGCTGGCGCACAACCCCCCGTTTTTGGTTTTTCACTCTCACTGCGGACCCCCTGTCTCTACCCCCTAATTCCACTGACAGCTCCTTGGAGGTCGAGGCTATTTGTTTTTCAAAACACCATTAAACTGAAACACAATGGGCTTCCCCTCTGGAGCTGGATAAACGACAAGGGGAAAGTAGGAAAAAGGGACTGGCACTTCACTAGAAAGGGGACAAGCGGGTCAGAGGAGAGAAAGGCGGGAACGGGAAAAGAAAAGAGGTGAGCAGAAAATAGAGGAAGAACGCGTGTCCTCTTCTTGGCATAACCCTAACTGTGGTGTCCGATATGTTCCATCAAAGACAAAACCGCTCCCTCCCTGGTACCAAAGAATTAGGCGTTTTTGATTCCAAAATAGGCTTCCTTTTTTCCACAGGATAATTATCGTCACCTGTCCAGTCGTGTTATTTGGCACTGCTTTGAAAATGCCTCTCTAATTACAAGTAGTCACTACAAAAAAAGGAAGAGGAACTTTCTCTTTGCCAGCAGGTAAGTGGATATTTCACACTGCTTTAATTTCTGATGAGAAAAGCGACAAAAAGTTTGGTAATGTTTTGTAAGAATATGTCTTAAAGATCACAGAATGATGACGGTCAAAAATTTGCTTAAAAAATTTAAATGATAAAACTAAATTATACCAGAGTAACAAATGCGCTGGAAATAAGAGACAGCTGTAATCATTGTTGCCGTAATAAAGACCTCGATTCCCAGTGCGAGTGATGTTGTAGTTACACAAACGAATGGGTGCTACACTTACATAGAGTCTGGGAAATGCAATATTGATGTGTTGGTGAAACCACAGACACTGTAAACACGACAAACAGGATAGGGTGTGGGGCCATAAGGGTCAGATAGTGTATGAGAGTGTTTTTCTTCTATCTAGAGCAGCACACACATTGCTAAAATTTTTTGCAAAGCTGCATTACAGTTGAACACATTTAAATTTAGCTCTTAATGTCAGTTTGCCTTTCTGCAACCTGTGCAAATACAAATAGGACTGAACAAACAGGTCATATTGGGCCCATATATTTTAATTTATGTGGTACTGCTTATATGAGGTAAACCTGTAAGCCACAAGGCATTTCATACTCAGCTGTTGGACATGAGGACGGCATGGTGGTGTAGTGGTTAGCACTGTTGCCTTGCACCACCAGGCCTTGTGTTTGATTCCCGCCTTGGGGCTGTGTGTGTGTGGAGTTTGCATGTTCTCCCTGTGCTTGGTGGGTTTTCTCTGGTCTTCTCCTACAGTCCAAAGATGCGTGGGTTAGGTTGATTGGTGCATCCAAATTGCCCATAGTGTGTGTGTGTGTGTCTTGTGGTGGGTTGGCGCCCTGCCCTGGATAGCCCCTGTGCCCTATGTGTCCTGGGATGGGCTACAGGCTTCCCTGGGACCCTTAACAGGATGAAGCAGTATAGAAGATGACTGTCTGACTGTTGAACACTATCTGAAATCTGTAAAGTATGAATCTCTCAGGATTCCCAAAATCAGCCAGAAGTATGCATATCCTTCTTCAACAACTTCTGAATGGGGAGGAGGAATACTAACCAATTATAGAAAGATAATATTATAATTATTCAGTTACTGAATAATTTTGAAAAAAATGGATAAAGTAAAGACCAAGGTGAATCACCTTCAGTAACATTATTAACTCAGTGGCTTTCACTAATTCTGTTCCCCCTAGTGAGCATATAACATTTGAAACTTCCACACACCTGTGTTATCTGTTTCCTATAACAACATTCTCAAAATGTATCCCTCTTGAAATTCTTTCGAAATCTAAAAACGTGAAACTCCCCAGCCAGGCTAAGATCCAGCAGACTACCTGCATTCCATAGCAGAAGACCTTGGCCCACTAAAATAAAAAATAATCCAGGCGTTGCTGTATGGCATCTTA
>JABJVR010006325.1:1540-24745 GCA_025773905.1 Chitala chitala
GACTAAATAGTGGACTATATAGTGGACTATATAGTGGACTAAATAGTGGACTATATAGTGGACTAAATAGTGGACTAAATAGTGTGCTCACCTACCAAAGTAGTATTCGAACACTACCACATTTTTTTTGCGCTGTTTACATCAACGTTGTGTCATAAATAAATTTAACGAATAGCGGTGGAAAATAAATGAAACCAGGTATTTTTACCTACTTATTTTTGTGTAATAATATCAGAAATATATTAATACTATATTCTAATAAATATGTATTTTGTGTAAGTTTGCGTTGTGATCTACACAGCTTATACTGAATAGTTTTTTCGCGCAACAACTCAGATCTGTCTCGAGCTTGTTTACATAAGCAGTGCTCAAAAAACTTTTCTCAAGATAAACACCTTCTAAAACTTCTGCTTCTCTGCCATTTTCACTGAATTTCTCTTTTTAGTGCAACGCATTGTGGTATATAGTGCTGAGCTAGTAGGTGGCTCAATGGGTGGAACATCAGGCTGGGATGCAGAAGTCTTCTGGTTCAAATCCCTGCCCAGCCTCCTGGGGTGTCCTTGAGCAAGACACCCTGCACTAGCTCATTGTAACACACATGTGAAGTGTTGTTAGTTGCTTTAGATAAAAGTGTCTGCTAAATGATTAATTTAAAATAGTGACCATTGGTTGGCCACTACTTTTTATGATGCACTGTGGGATATCTTGAGTGCACTATAAGGTGGATACAGTAAGTCACTCAACATTGGGACACCACTAAAAAATGACGAACACATTATATAGTGAGTAGGGAGTGATTTTCACAGCCTTATTCTGCGAAGGCTGCAGTGTCCTATCCCAGAATGCACAGGGAGCACAGACCCAAAACACCAGTAGTGGGATGTCTGTCTATTGTGACCAGTATTACCATTCTGCAGGAAACAAATACGGACTGTATGGCGGTTTGTGTAGTCTCTCTGTGTACAGGTAGACATAGTGGGTGTTCTCACTGTATGAAAGCAGCAGCAGTACATAAGTGCTACAGCTGTAGCTTCACAAAGAGGCCTTCTGCTATTGCTGTCGCTGCAGCTTAATTAGGCACTTCCAGCAGCTCGAGCTGAGACTGCCAGGGATTCCCTTAACGACACTGGACACAAAGAGGCATCTTTCCTGCTCCACTGCATCTGTCCACCTGTGTAAAAAATTCATTAACTCCGATTTCCCCAGACGTTCAACCCAGTGCGTTGGAGCTGGCAGAAAGCGGGCCATACCCAGGGTGCCCTTTTATTAGCGCAAAGCGATGTTGTTTATGTGATGAGCCTCTCAGCAAACAGGCTGGCCTGAAATATCAGGCTCTTTCAGCGCTGTGGCACATTACAAATTATCATGTCATAAATCAAGCAGGCGATAGACAAGAGACCCAGGAATGGAGACAGAGACATTAGCTCATGGCGTACTTTCACTAATGCATACATTTCTGCATCCCGAACGATAACTCTGGAATGTTATGGTGATTATGTGATACATCACATGATACAGGTGTGTAAGTAGTGGAGCACTACTGCATGTTTCATTTAAACATCTTTATTCCCTCCTCACTTTGCAGCAACCCACATAAAGAACTCCTCTACAAAATGTAAAAAAGTGTTCAAGAGTTTAAATGAAATAAACATTAAAAAAATATTGATAGTTTACATGTAAAGGTAGGTTGGTATCATGGCTGTCCTGTGTGGCTAATTTGTTTTCTGCATGAAAGATTTAGGTTGTTGCTCAATTAATTTGCCCATAATTGCTTATTAGCATTAGGTTATAGGTTTCACCACAGATGTGTCATTTGTTAAGTCTTTACAATGTTGTTTTAAAATGTTTTCTTTTTTCTGAAGCAATCATTTAGAACAGCCGTCCCCAACCTTTTTTGCGCCATGGACCGGTTTCATGTAAAACAATATTTTCACTGTCCGGCATAGAAACAGCTAAAAGTAAAGTGCATAAAAATACAACTCATCAATTAGATGAATTAATGGACGTTTGTTTTTTACTAATTTTTGCTAGCATGTGGGCAAAATTCTTGATGTACCGTATCACGACCGAGCGTTTTTCTAAATTAAAACGTCTTTTAGACTCTGATAATCAATAATATATATACATATATATATATATACACACATTTGGGGACCACTGCTTTAGAAGATGTGAAGCTAGAAAACACAGGACACAATTTTTACAGTTGCATTTTTACTATGTACTGTTTATTCATTGTAATGTAGGTATTTTGTAATTGTTCTGCTGAGAAACATTAAAATTTATATATAGGCATAAAATTATGGAGTACAACTATGAAACCATCAGGTGCTGGTATAAAATCTTTACCTTGAGTTCATCTCTGAGCAGTTATGACCTGGTCTTCTCTCATAAATCCCCCAGAGTGGTGTACACTCAGAGCTTCAGAAGATAAACACTGAATATCTATAATACTTCAAGATACAGTACACAGTCATCAAAATCTATATACTGCCAGTTAAAGCCCAATATAATTATGTACAGTTTAATTAATTTTATGTTGTTTCAGAGGTATTTCCCAAAGGTATGATGTTTGTAATGATTATTCCTACAAAAGTAATTATTCATACAATACATTTCTGTCCAGGGAATTTTAAGCTAAGATCAGAGTACTACTATATAATATGAAACTCCTCAGAAAATAAGGTCATAAAATTTGGTTTAATCAAGAATTTTAAATTGGAATCGTGATTCTTCTGCTATATTATTGACAAGACAAATACAGTACTGTACTGTCTAGCTTGTGAAATTGTAATGAACCCAGAAATTTTAAATTTTAAGAACATCTGATGTTTAAGGCATAAAAGTAAATTTACAGGTTTAAAAAGCCATAATGTATGAAAGCATTAACTAAGTAAATGTGGCCATTCAAAAATGATTGACGGTTTGTAACAGTACATAATACTGTGTTCCAATGTCATAGTAAAATTCCAAATTCACCTCTCCTGTGTCATTCTTGAAACTTAAAATGGTCCCATGAGCCATGAGCAAATATCTTTGTTTCTCTATTTACATATGCTATGAAAAGAGTGTGTTTTATGACAGTGATGTAAGTACTTTATCGTCCTACCATTCAGTCACATTCTTTCTTGCATTCTTGCTTGGAAAGGCCTGTGGTCTTTCCTCATTGGTGATGCAGCAATGTCACTTTAGCAAAATGTACAGCGTGAGTAAGGCTGTTTTAAGGCAACTTGTTGCAAAGGCGCTATATACAATGAATTGAATTAACGTCATTTTCACTGAGGCTGCACTAGAAGGGCTCTCGCTCTTAACAGAAAGCCTCAATGGCCCCATTGAATATTTGGTCAATCAGTTTCATTTAAAATAATGAAGTTTGATTTATTTTAGACACGCTGCATATTTTGTGTTAATACATATGTTTATGTGTTGAAGTTCTCATTTTGAATGTTAACAAAATTTCTGATGGCTGCTGATGTGGGACTATTGTTCCTGTCCTGCTTGGTTTGAGTGCAGCCTACGACACCAAGTAGCATATGATTTTTCTAAACCGTTTAGCCGATATTGGCGTCACTTTTACACCTCTTGTCTGGCTTACCTCATCCCACTTGGACCGCACCCAGTTTGTTCATCTAAAAAAAATTAAATGAAAATTCCGTTCTCAGTCTCTCCCTGTCAGCAGTGTTGTTCCCCAAGGTTCTGTCTTAGGCCTCCTTCTATTTCTAATCTATCATCTCCCTCTCTGTCACATTTTCGGAAATTAAATATACATTCCCTTTGTTATGCAGATCCTACACAACTTTATATGTCCATGAAGCCTGACTCTCTCACCCTCCCATCTCACCAGCTGCTTGAATGAAATAAAAACTTCAATTTCTCCAATTCCTCCAACTTTCTCAAACTAAATAGCAATAAGACAGAGGTTCTACCTATATGTTCAAAGTATACTCTTTCCAGGTCTAATCATTTTTTATTGGTGGTTCCACATTTTATCCTTCTCTTCAGGATAAAATTTTAGGGATTATTTCTGACAGCACTTTATCACTTGAATCTCATATTAATAGTGTCTCCAGGTAATGTTTCTTCCATCTCTGCAGCATTGCTCATCTCAGCCCATTCTTTACCCTGCAATCTACTGATATCCTCACAAATGCATTGGTCACCTCCTGCACTGATTACTGAAATTCACTTTTATCTGGCCTACTACACAAGATACTCCATAAACTTCAATTAATCAAAAATTCTAGTGCCCATATTATAACCCGGATTCCCTACAAGCATTATGTCACCCCCCTCCCTTCAGCAACTCCACTGGCTCCCTTTTGAGTACTGTACTGATTTAGAAATTCTCCTCCTCACTTTTAAAGCTCACCACAGTCTTGCTCCTCCCTATCTGTCAGAGCTCTTACAGTTGAACACTACCTCTCGCACTCTTCACTCTTCCTCATCAAGGCTGTTTTACACCTCGTGCCCATTTGTCCAACATGGGCTGTAGAGCCTTTACCAGCACCGCTCCATGTCTCTGGAATTCCCAACCAGAAAACATCGAAAGTATAAACTGTCACATTCAAATCACATCTTAAGACCTCTCTTTTAGAAGTGCATATCCAATACGATTTTAGGGTGGAGTTAAATGAAATCTTATACATAATTTTACTGGTGATAATCACTGTTGATGGGTTTTATTTGATGTAATTTTTATTATTTATTGTTGTTTTTTTGTCACTTATTTATTGTTTCTCTTTTTTGTATGGTGACCTTGAGTGACTGAAAGGTGCCTATAAATTAAATGTATTATTATTATTATTATTATTATTATATGGTTGAAATTAGTATTGCTTAAACATAATGAAATAAATATACCTATTCTGTGTTGTTTACATTTCTTTTTTTTTGCGTAATACTGGTTGTTTATGTCCAACTTCTGCTGCTTTTTATATGGAAAAGATCATGGTTAGAATGGATTTACAGTGCATGTGTGTGTGTGTCTTGTGCATGTGTGTGTGTGAAAGTGGCCAAAGTGTGACAGATGGGTACTTATGACACCTAGTGTGTCTGTCTCACTGCTCCTGTCACCAGCTCCACTCTGTCACACACAGTAATTAATCACCAAACGTGACACACTACTGTTATTATTCAAACTACAAGGCACCATAATTACCCGCTGCAGTTATTCTGACTGGGCTGTAATGCAAGTCAGGTTTGCAGAAAAAAACATTTACATTTCCCTGATACAAGTACAGATTTTGGGTGCATATTATGAACCACATTGTACTTCTGTGTATATATTATGCTCTCCAAAATGTTTCAGCTGTTCTTCAATATATAACTTTGAAAATCAGACCATTGGACAACAATTTTATATATTGTATATGATTTAGCTCAATACCACCTTGTAAATGTGTGAAACATGTAAATGTGTAAATATGTAGATCATTTGTTATTTTAACAATAGTGTTTAGGATGGTGCAGTCCTATAAGAAAAAGTTACATTGCAAGTAACTGCCAGAAAATAGTTTTGTACGTTTAAAAATGCAATGCTGTGTCATTTGATTTGCTAACTACGTTTCCATTTTATCTGCATGTTGCAAATTTTTGCAATACATAACAGCTATTTAGTTTAGTTCATCCTAGAAAAATTTTCTTTAAAAGGCATGGATTTGAAAATTATTGTACATTATAGCAATGCTTCACTCATACAATTCCCTTTAAAAAACCTATATGTAAACCCACCTAGATTATCAAATACAGGGCATTATAGCTACAGTACACAGTAGGGCTACATTAAAGAAAGAATCCTTACCTCCTGTCCACAGCTACAGAGAATTGTGTGTTGTTGGAGAGCATTACAGTATTGAGATTTTAAGAAAATGGTAAGCTTTTCATATAAATTTTATTATTAATATTAATATTAGGAACAGGAATTATGTACATTACAGAGAAAGGCACTTCAGTTCAGTTTTGTATCCAGCAATTTAAATGAACCCCAGAGGAGCAGCTTCAGGCATTTTCACTTGTTTTAATTTCTTAGAACATCAGGCTGGGATGCAGCAGTCTCACAGTTCGAATCCCAGTCCAGCCAGGTGAGTCCTTGATCAAGACACTCAGTGCTAGCTCCCGGCTGCCCACTGCTCCCCTTTAGGAGATAGGATAAATACAGAGAAGTAATTTCCCTCTGGTATTAAGTACTATAAAGTAAAAAATAAAAGTACTATAAGATTTTTAAAAAACCTGGTTTTACTAGGCATTCAGTATAGTCAAACCCCCTCAACCCCCCCATATTTTTATGTTGTAAAAATGTTTAAAATACAGATTTTTCTTTGTCATCGAAAGGTACGGATTATTGCTTGACGTGGGAAAACTATTTTAGCATTAGGCTGCACTACAACAACATGTAAAAAAAAGTAATGGGGTCTGAATACTTTCTGAATAAACTGTACATTTTCCTGATGCTATTTGTGAAATGCAGCACATTAAAGGGTCTTTCAGCATTTAGCAATGTTTATTAGTCAGGAATCAGTTTCTTTTATTGCCACACTGTCCCTAATTTGTGTGTGTGCATGCATGCATGTGTGTGATTTTATACATGCATGAATTGTCAGTTTTATTTCATAAAGGATCTTTCTACAGGAAGTTGTTTGGTTTTGACATGACCCCAGGCATGCAGCTGCTTGGTATGGTTTTCTTAATGATCGCTTGTTGATTGATTATAAGTGAGAGTTGTTAAGATAATGAGTACACACTTCTGATTGGCTGCAGGCCATCACAAAGTCGAGTCCTCAGTGCCAGAGCATGGTGTTCAGGAACACACTTAATCCTACTGACATTAAGGTAGTGGATAACATTTATATTGTGCTTGTGGATACAATGATTAATGAAGAAAATGCTCAGGCTCACCTGAAGTGTGTGTGTGTGTGTGTGTGTGTGTGTGTGTGTGTGTGTGTGTGAGAGAGAGAGAGAGAGAGAGAGCACAGGATTTGTGTAAATTTTAAATGAAAAATATTTTTCAGTACAAATTATAGTTGTCCTTGCTTTCTGCACATTGACATTTTAATAAAATGGCCTAAGGGTAATTTAAACAGTCAGTTTTTTCTTTTTTTATTCTTTTTTCTGTGTTGTAGAGAAACACTTACCATTCAACAAGGTACATAGTAATGGTTCTATAAATGATCATCATATGAGAAAGTGCAGCAGCTCTGCCATGAACAGGTATACAGTGGTAAAGTATACAGGAATGCTGAAGGTTTTCAGCTTGAGAGGGTCAAACCATAACCTCAGTATGTATTCATTATGTTCGTTATCCCATGAAATCCCTGTTTGAGCATGTCAGTGAAAAATGCCTAAATTTTTAAAAATAACTACATGGTACTTAGAGCAGTTACTATGTACCTTTGGTGCTGGGTCTTCAAGTCCCACCTCTGTTTTCTGTGTGTGGAGTTTGCATGTTCTCCCCGTATTTCAAGGGATTTCTCCAGGTACTCCTCCAGTCCAAAGACATGTGTGGCTGATTGGCTTTTTGAAATTGCTCAGTGTGTGAACTGGTTTGTGTGTGTGTGCTGTTGTGCCCTGTAATGGGCTGGCACCCTGCTCAGGGTGCCCCCCGCCTTGTGCCCTAAGCTCCCTGAGACCCTGTGTAGGATAAGAGGTATGGAAACTGGATGGATGGCGCTGTGGAAACTAAAATATTAAGTTTTCAAGAACTCCACAGATGCAAGTGAAAAACCAGTGTTGCTTGCTGCAGTTTATTCACAGAAAGTCACACCATGTCAAAATCTCAGTTTCATTTCAATTTATTTCCGTGTCGTGCCTTTGATCGCACAGTAGCCCAGTGGCACTTACAAAGATGTAGGACAAATCATCATGTTACCGTCATATGTACAATGAGTAAAACAGTTGAATACAGAAACATAATGAAAAAAGAAGAAAAATGTGTATAGCAAAGACAAAAAACCTCTAGGGGTAAAGTTAGCTGGTTTTCCAAACCTTGTGGCCATGCTGACATTAAACAGTACAGAAAAGAAGGACGTTTTATTATTCTGTGGTGTAGTAAGTCTTCTATTATTTTACTTTGCGTCCAGGTGGAAAAAAGGTCACTTTTGCCTCAGTATGAGCATAAGAAGACAGGAAAGGATTCGTTGCACATGGATACTACTTTCTGTGAGTTTATCCACTGAGACAGACTTTCAGAGGTCACTCTGTGACACATAATATTTCTTCTCTTTGAGTGTTCATCCTCAGCAGAGGTTAGCTCTTAGCAGAGGTTAGCTCAGGAGGTAGCTGTGAAAGTGTGTGTCAACATAGCCACTCATTTGTGCAGCACACAATCAGAAGGCTCTCAGTCTCCTGTCTGAGGCCCATGAGGGACACAGAGCGAGTCTCTGACTATCAGAAATTTCACAGTAGTGAACAAGGATAGCTATTAAAAGTCAGGTGCTAAGTACCCACACTAAGGCTGTTAAAATCAGTAAGCTAATAGCTAAGCTAAATATTATTTTAACATACTATTATTATTAGTAGTAGTAGTAATGGTAAGTTTAGTCAGTTGTAAAAGGCTTTCTTTTTCACAGATGGTACTATGGAAATTGAAGTTAGAGGTCATGTGGTCTGACACTGTCATAGTTTTTTTTTGTAACTAGTAATTAAGGTAATGAACTAAAATGATAATGTTTATAAGGAAAGCAATCACAAGATACTGTGAGAGTCACCTTTTTCCCTTTGCTGTGTGGAATCTCCTCTGAAAGTAAAAAATACGTTAAAAAATTAATAACATTTTCTCCGCTCATTCAGCATTTTTCCTGGTGGTGTGAGTCATCTCAAAACTGTACATCATCTGCACTCAGTGTCACTGAGAGCTGCTGGGGTTTTACTTAGCGCTGCAGCACTCATGGCTAGACCAGTGAGAGCTTTGTGTTAATCTGACAAAATAAAGTACCGGTACATTTTTTTAAATATTTATGTATGAAATACCAAAGTTTACAAAATTATCAGTGGTGCAGACTGGAGACGTTTGCACGTGAAATGCAGTTAGAAGTTAAATAAAGTAATTGTGTTCAGTCTGTACAAAACCAGAAAAATCCTTGTACAGAGACAAAAAATTTCTATGTTTTTGTGATTAAGCTGCAAATGAGCAGAGTTGTGAAGTACTAAGTTATACAGGTTGTTTTATGTAGCTCCTGCTTGTATAACCTGAAAAAATAAGATCCTACAATTTTGATAAAATGTGGTTTATCTTTTGAAATACAGATAGAATTGTCATCACAGAAATTAACATTAACTATATATACTGATTGAAATTACATGAATTAGCTGCGCTACATTTTGCATTTCTCTTTACTTTGGAATATATTTCATTGTGGGAAAATTGGCAAAATTACATATAAATTTCCACATCTCATCTGGAAGTCAATGATATAGCATTCATGTTAAAATTCAGTTAACCTTTTATTAATTAATTAATTAAGGATTTTTATTTTCTTGCTTGTTTGTCTTCCTTATAAATTAAAACAGCATTGGTTAACATTTAATTTAAAGTACATTTAATCACAGGTAAGTCATTGATAAGCTTGTACTTTGTATTTTTTTCCTAGTTCCTCGTGTCCAGCACTTTGTTTCTTTAATAATGTAGAAAATATACACTGATGTTACAGTTAATTAATTTTCCAACTGTCCTAGTCAGAATCATAGAGGAGCCTGGCAGGTGCATGCCACAGTTGATCTTGAACAAAGCATCATCCTGTAACACCCCCACCCATCATGACCCAGGTGTTGCCCTTCCTCCTGCCTTCTTTGTGCTGACTGTTCTCACCTCGTTAGTGTTCCTCAGCCCTGTCTAGTTGTGCTTTAGTGATTTAAACCCTGTGTTTGTCTAGTGTCACTGCTGGTTGTTGTGGGTGTGAGTTCAATGTTGTGTTGAACCTCTTATAGTGTACTAGCAGAATCCTGTTGTTAGTCTCAAGCCTTGAGTTTTCCCTCTTTAGTTTAGCCTGGTTAACCAATTTCCTATGTTTGTACCTTGTTTTGCACCATATTAAAGCCTCCCTTTTGCACATTTGGCCTTGCCTGTCTTGCCTGCTGGGCATAAAGGTTACACATCCTGTTTTAGTGAATTTTCAAGGTTCTGTATTTCCTTAGCAGTTTTTTATGAAAACAGTAACCATTAATTGTCTTTAAACTGTTGTTTGACATAACATAATAGGCATGTCAGCTAATATTTGCACAAGTGTAATGTATAATATCTCCAATGTATTTAGGTGTGTTTTGTTTTCCTCTGTAACATCTAAGACTGCTGCATCAGTTACAACTCAAAAACAAATTCTCCCAGTTCCAAAAGTTGCTGTTGGTTTCTTTGAACAGGAATTTGTAGTTTGTATAACTAAAGCTCAGTTTCAAGCCACCAACAGTAATGAATCACCGTTTCTTAACTAAATTTTGTACTAAATTCAAATGATTGATCTTGTTTTCACATCTGAAAGTGGATTGAATGATTTTAACTGAAAACGTGGCTTTAATTTTTCGTATATCAGTGATTTTCCAATTCCAGGGATTTCTGGCCCTATAAACGTTAAGAAAATGTTTTCAAAATGAAATGTTTACATTTTTCCTAGTTCATTTAACTTGTCTTGTAGCAAAACAGATGGACATTGGATACAGTTATATAATTGGGCATTATTGTAATTTTTATTTATAAGCTTCCAAGGCTGTTTTAATATGAACTTCATAAAATAAAACAATAAAATAAAAAATGAAAATGTTTGTTTTTTAAATTTGAATGTATATAGTGCCATGTTAACTTAAAAGTAATAAATTAGCCAGACATTGCAAAAATGCCAAATGTAACACACATTTGCTCAGTCTTGTTTATGGTGTTATTTGGAAGCTGTCATTATACAGGTGTAGGTCCTTTTGATATGAATGTGAGAGACACTTATCCATTTAAAATGCTGTGAAATCCATGTAATTTAACATGCAAATATATTCCAGTGTTTCAGTAGGAAAGCAGTGAATGAAAACATACATGCATCAGCATTGTTTTTTTTTTTTACAATGCACTGTTTCACAAAATGTGTTTTAATTTACATTGCATAGCTATTACAATGACAGGTAATATACAGGAGAACTGGGATCCAAAAGAGCCAGTGCAGTGTTTCAAACCAGTGTGAACATAATGTGACACACTTCCAGATGCGTCACCAAAATATACGACCATATGTACATGTAATGTAGGCTAGCCTTCACGTGACTCAGTGAGCTGACACCAGCTTGCTCTGTAATCTTTTCAAACAAAAAAGTTAAGATTCCTAGATGAAACTTGTGGAACTATTCCATATTGAATAAAAGAAATCTATGTGCAAGGCCCGTTAGGCTGCATGCAGCAATTACTTAGCCAGTTATTATCAAACTGGGCCAGAATTGATTTCATTGATTGAAAACAGAGACATGAATAAATTCTTCATCACTGTTTGCAGTTCTAAAAGGAATCTGTCTATACAGTCAGCCATGTATGTTTTGTAACTAAATGTAAAGATATTGAGCATTCTTTGACTCCCCCCGAGTGGACTCGAATCTACCTTTATTTGTTATAAAAATATAAATGAATAACTTTAAATGCATGTGCTATTTGTCTGAATATATAACTTAGAACATTATTTACTTAACTGTAATTTTTAAACCAGGCCTCTTTTTCCTGTAGGCAGTATGTGTGGCTGCACAGGGCCCCCAAGCCACCAGGGGTCCCCCATGCAGCCTATATATTTATTTTTTGGGGAAGGGGGGCCCCCAATGTAAGATGTTAGTTCACATTTAATTTTTCATGTATGAAGCCCAGATAACTTAGGACACAAGATGGAGGAGCCAGTCCTTTACAGGGAACAATCACACAAACACTCACCCACAAAATCACACACTATTGACAAATTTGGAAACACCAGTCAGCACAAACAGACAGCATTTAAAAAGACAGCATTTTAAAAGTTGGTTTTTATGAACGCTTCCCACAATCAAGTAAATTGATGAGTTAGTGCAACTGTATGTGCCCTGAGATGGGATGGTGTCCTCTCCAGACTGTGTACACTGTCATGTGGTCTGTGCTGCCTGGGACAGTTTCCCAAAGGTTAGAGAAGAATGATGAGACTGGTTCAAGCTAATAGAAAAGGCGACAGTAATTTAAATAAGCACTGTTTACAACCGAAAGCAACTCTGCATGCACAACATGTTGAAACTTGAAGCAGATGGGCTACAGCAGCAGAAAACCACACCGGGTGCCACTCCTGTCAGCTAAGAACAGGAAACTGAGGCCACAATTTGCACAGGCTCACCAAAACTGGACAATAGAAGATTGGAAAAATGTTGTCTGGTTTGATAAGTCTCAATTTCTGCTGCGACATTTGGATGGTAGGGGCAGAATTTGGCGTAAACAACATGAAAGCATGGATCCATTGGTTCAGGCTGCTGGGGGTGGTTAATGGTGTGGGGGATATTCTCTTGGCACACTTTGGGCCCCTTAGTACCAATTGACTATTGTTTAAATGCCACAGCCTGCCTGAGTATTACTCCTGACCTTGTCCACCCCTGTATGACCACAGTGTACCCATCTTCTGATGGCTCCGTCCAGCATGATAACACCCCAGGTCACAAAGCTCAAATCATCTCAGACTGGTTTCTTGAACATGACAATGAGTTCACTTTACTCAAATGGCCTCCATAGTCACCAGATCTCAGTCCAACAGAGCACCTTTGGGATGTGGTGGAACGGGAGGATTGTATCGTGGATGTGCAGCTGACAAATCTGCAGAAGCTGCGTGATGCTGTCATGGCAATATGGACCAAAATCTCTAAGGGATGTTTACAGCCCCTTATTGTATTTATGCCATGAAGAATTAAGGCAGTTCTGAAGGCAAAAAGGGGTCCAACCTGGTACTAGCAAGGTGAGCGTAATAAAGTGGCCAGTGAATGTATCTGTATATACAGTATGTTGTGATTGTTAAAATCAGACAGTGGTGACAATTCTATTAAATCAAGTCTCCTACCAATCACAGATTCAGTAGGTGAGAAGCTTTTTGCAGTTAATCTAATAAATAAGGTTTCCCTCAAGGATAGGGCTGAGGCTACAAATGGTTTGAAAATGTATATATGTCAAACCGTGCAAACATAATGAAAACCAACAGAAATACTAAACAAGATACATACAATAGGTAAACCTCTTGTCTATGAAAATACACAAGGCAGTCAGTTCAGCTGGATTTCATAACCAGTGGCATCTGGAGGTGCACCACTGGTGATCAGTCACTACAGTAAAACAGGAGGCCACACAGACCTGACTTTGCACCACACTGTGTCCCCTGCTGTCATTACACAGTAATATGTGCAAGCATCAACAGCTGTAAGAAAAAACATTAACAATATAGTATTGTATCTGTTACCCCCAGTCTATGCACAATTTTAGTGGTGCAGTAGCAGGAAGGCAGTCACACATACATATTAATGAAAAGTAATAGGTGAAGTATTGTGTGTATGCATACCATTGTGACACAGCTGTGAATTTTTCCACAAAACCTAATTTCAGACAAGCAGCAAGCATCGGGCAGCCATAACATATTATTTAGAAAGCGAACGTTATTGTTATGTTATTGTCCTAAACATCTATCAGGGTAGAAAGTGAACTGCAGTCTCAGGTTCTCATTACGTTTCTGTCATCATTATATGTAATGTTGAAAAGTCTTTGCATAAAGTATGAATGTTTGAAGAAAAAAAAAATATATATATATATATATATATTAGCAAAAAGACAATAGAGAACAGGATGTGCTTATAATTACCTTTATTCTGAAACATCTAAGTTACTTTTTTAAGTTTGCCTTGACCTACATTGGCAGTATGTACAAGGTTGACCTAGATTTACACCTGGCTGAAACTTTGCCAAATAATTGAGACAGTCTGTGTGATGGTGAATAACAATACTGACGTCTGCTTTTCCAGGTAGAAATGAAACTGATATTATTAAATAGCAGACAAATTCAACATTCTGTTACAAACGTGCGTATGACTTTTAAGTCACATAGTGCCAGACAGTATTGCTTTAAAAATACCATTATTTATGTTTAACTCACCTTTAATGATCTTTTTACTGTGGTGATTGATTACTGCCATACAACTGCTTGATATTTTTGTTACTGGAATCAATTTTAATTATAATTTTAAACTACTGTATTTTTTTATTTGCTAATTAGATATTGCAATAGAGTGCTTCTATTCTGATATCAAGAGTGTAACATCATATTTCTTTTGTTTGAATGTGGCATAAACTGGAAAGAACAGCTATACATCCATGTATTTTGCTTGCATTCGTACATCATACCACTTGTTCCAGTTTTGCCACAGATGGAAAACTCTTCCTATCCAATTATGGGTGTCATTCCAGCTATACCAATCTATACCAAAGTATTTTCCTTGAAAAGGCAATAACTCATGTAAACCCAGCTAAGACATGCAAATCCAGAACCAAACGGCCTTTTAACACCGTTACCCCCTAAACAGCAACGCTCAGAAATATAGACTTATTACTTTAACATAAACTTTAACAGAATTAAGACGTCTAATCCGCACTGATTTTGTTACTGACTTAATCTGAGCCACCATTTCACTTGCAGCTGCAGCAGTGCTCACCGCCTGCAGGTTACTGCAGTCCTCCTCCCCTCTTCACGCAGCTGCGCTCCTGCGCTCCTGCTGCTGCATGTACTTTCTCAGTACAGCTCAAGGAGGCAGCAGTCTCAAGGGCATCAGGAGGCAGGGAGAGTTAGGGCCTCAGAGTGCTGAACGGCGTGTCCAGCCTCATTAACGGCCTCTTTTTGCCCACTTGTCGGCTCCTGAGAGCCCTTTCCCCCCCTTTATCCAGGTGGCACCCATCGAGAAAAATCAGCACTCTGCTCACCAGTAGCATTGCTCTGTCTTCTGACCTGGAAACGGATGGTGGCAGAGAAAGACTTCCTCTTGATATGCACTCTGATAAACACGCACACCTTATGATGCTCTCATGAGACAGCCAAGGTACCCATTAATGGCACTTATGTGAAGGCATATGCTGGCTTCCTCAAGCATGTTTGTAATGAAGTTAATATATAAAGTGTTAAGGAAAACAGCCAAGAGATTTATGTTTAATAAAACGTCTGTCCTGTGATACTCAACCTGATCTTTACACTTCATATTCTGTGACATTGGTGCTCCACTGGTTGATTAATGTGTCCTGCCCCACACAGCAAGTATCAAGTGTTCAATGAATTTGGTAAACATTTGCTTTCATAAAACTATGAAGTGTCAGAATGGGTATTTTTGTTTCAGTCCACTGACTGCTAAACAGGATTGTAGTAACTGTCACTTTAATGCCAAGCACACAAGAGAGGCAAAGCGGAATGTGCAAAAGGGAGGCTTTAATGAGGGGCAAAAGAAGCTACGAACATAAGAAACAGGGGTAACAAGGCTAAGGGCAAATAATAAAGAAAACTCATTACTTAAGACTAACAAGATTCTACTAATGCACCAATACAAGAGACTTGGAACAACATTAAAAACACTTCTACAACAACAGGCCAGGACATTAGAGAAACAAAGGGTTCAAATCACCAAAGCACAACTAGACAGGGCTGGGGAGCACTAATGAAGTCAGAACAATCAGCACAAAGGAGACAAGTGGACACATGAGTCATGACAGGCAGGGGTGTTACAATAATATTATATGACATTAGCACTGAGTGGTATTAGTTTTGTGTCAGAGTAAAGGAGAGATGAGCTGTATGCTTGGAGTCTGAGATTCCCTTTCAGTTACAACGAATGTAGGGTCACTCCATCTTAGCCCATAGTGTTCCAACAAAAGAATAAGCAACAAAAATGCGTTTTTAAAGTTTGTCATCTTTGGTGTTCTATCTTGGGGCTCTCTGTGGATTTTCAGTCTGAAATGCTTAACTATGTGTTTAAGGGAGAATATGAAGAGATTTCATCATTTTTTTGTGTGAACTGCAAAGACGATCTAGTCCATATTATAAATTAGTACCTGTTGGTGTGATTTGAATGCCATTCCTTGGTCTTTGTGTGCAGATCTGTTGTAGGACTTTCTTGGACAAATTGCAGCAGTGACCAATACAGTTTTGGCTCTCTCTTGTGGAAGTGAGATAAGTACCTTTGGAAGTTTCAGAGTTATAACCTCTTCTCATGTAAAACACCACAAACGTTTCTGGAAGGTACCACGGAAACCAAAATTTTTGTTTGGGCTTCGCTGGATGTGATTTGGCATACCAAAATCAAACATACAGTATCATCTGCCACTTAAATTTACTAGAAGTGTAGTAGTCTCTGTATCTTTAATTATTTATTCATTTTTTGTGTAAAATATTTTTTATATATTTGTGTGGTTCCTTTACATATTTATAAAGTCATAAACCTATTTCAAGTTCTGCAACATTATTGTCTTTATTTAGCAGTTTGACCAAGGTTTACGCTTAGAAAACAATGTCAAAGAATGTGGAATATGTTCTACACAGTCTAGACATGTTTTCTGAATGCACAACTATAGCATAAACTATAAACTGTCAGATCAAAATTCATGTTGTAAAGTTCTGCCACAGGAAAAAAAAACGGTTTATGTAAATATTACATTATAGGTGTCAAAACTAGGTACAAAGTCACAGGCAGATTTTTAAACCAGCACATTAAAAACACGTAACAAATAAAAATTAGTTTATTCTTTAAAGCCGATTTAAATTTTAATTAATTCACAAGACAGGCTTGACACTGCTAGAGCAGATACACAACTAGGCATGGCATGGCTGAAAACCCCATTGAGAAGACTTTCCATTTGCAGCAGTAAGGACAGGGACGTGCTAGTGGACTAGAGACACTGTTTACAGAGCAGAACACTTACATGATTATTCATGGCATTATAAGTAAAGTTGTCCAAGTGAGAAAGTGGCCATTTCATGAGGCCTTCTGGAAGAAGCTTGTGAACAGGCGAACTACATATTAATTGACCAACTATGGTAGCCTACTTTAAGACTACTATTATCCTCTGCATTAAAAATGTCTGTTTTAGCACACTTTATTTTATAATATATAGAATAATGTTTTAGCACATTATTCTATTTTGCGAAGAGAGGACTCACTGGAAAAGACCCTGATGCTGGGAAAGATTGAAGGCAAAAGGAGAAGGGTAGATGCAGTAGACATGAGTTTGAGTAAACTCCGGCAGACAGTGGAGGACAGGAAGGCCTGGAGTGCTGTGGTCCATGGGGTCACAAGGAGTCAGACACGACTAAACGACTGGACAACAACAAAGTTTCCTACTTTAACACCGGCCATGAGGCAGCATTATGTCCACAGTGTCTCTGCTGAGACAGCAAGGTCTAAGAGTTCAAATGCTGTCAGGTGAAGTTTGTTCCCCCCACCCCACTCCTCAGTGCCCCATAGTGAGGTCTTTGAAGCCCCACCAGGGGCTGTGAGCGACAGCAACATAAGCAGGAAGTGGCTGCCAGCAGGCGGAGAGCACAGTGGTGGCTCAGCAGGAGTGTCTGGCCTGAGTGCTGCAGCCTGTAGTAGCTCCTGCACTACATTCTCATCATATTCATTATTCAAGCTCCTTTCTGCTGTCTGTCTAAAACGAGCACCTCTCATCACCAGGGCTCTGGGGGGTCAGTACTGCAGTGCTCTGCACAAATCACACTCTGCAAACATGTTCACACAGACTCCTGCCATATATCCTCTTGTCTGCTACTATTTGCATGCAAGTTTTGCATTTATGTTTAATTTTATGCTGCTTTTCTGTTTTATAAGTGTTTCTTCAGGGGACAGTGCTGTGACAGTACACTACAGCCTGCTGCCCTTATGCGTGTGTGTACGTGCATACGTGCGAGTCTGTGGTTATGTACGTCATTGCTCGATGATGGACCTAGACCTTTTTCTTAATATTCTGTGCTAGATATCAGCATAACACTGTACTGGATTAATGGTTTTGAACAATGAATGAATAAATGCAATGCAAGGCAGCAATGATGTGTATTGACCATTAGTGCCATTTTAGCTGTAAATGTGTTTTACAGTTTCATCTTAATTTAGTATTGAACTTGTCCTCCTAACATTTTATTTAGTAAACTTATTATAAACTTCACAGCAGTTTATTACTGTTTTTATGCAGTCTTAAGGTCAGGTACCCACAAAGCAAAATATGGGATATAAATGTTGATTTTAAAGGGCTATAGTAATACATAGGGCATTTTCAAACCTGTAGTTCATTTGCACTAGTCTGAATCAGCAGAATAATTTGCATATTTGGTCCATTTTCTGATTGGTTCAGTTTCTTTTCACACAGGGGAAAAATGCAAACAAACCAAAATGCATCACTACCAGTCATGTGAGACTGTTATCTTCGTTCATTGGTTAAAAGAGTCTTTGGCAGGAATGAGAACATAAACACAGGGAAAATATCTGTGTTCTATATTGGTAAATAGTTCTATGAAAGAACTTTTCAACATGGAGAAACAGCACAGTTGGTATTTACTCATAACTATGATAATTAGTTGTATTGTTTCCCCAGTTTTTCAACTTTTTACACAACTTTTACACAACTGTTCAGCCGACCATACAAACCCCTTCTCCTTAACACATTAATTGAACACTTTGAATACTTGTGTTTTTATGAGTTTTTGGTATGAGCTCACAAATGTCATCTTTTCAAATATCGTGAATGCAACACATCTTGTCAAACTGCAATTCTTTATCCTGCTTACTGCTAATGCTAGACGTTTCGACTGTTCACATTAGCTGTAAAGCATCCCAACATGCAAAGTTTACCTGGCTAAGGGAGCCACTTAGCTCAAGCTTGCAGCGTACCCCTTGTAGTTGGTCGGAATCAAGGTCGGATCACGTTCACACCACAAAGGAACCACTCTAGAGTTCATTTGGAACCAGACCAAGACAACCTCCAGTAAAGGGCCTTGATGTCTTGATGCGGCTGTTTTGGGCTGCACCCAAGTGCGAATGCTGCGCCAATGGGGAGAACAAACTACAGTTTCATTCAACTAGACTAAACAAGGCAGGTGTGAAAACACCCTTACAGTACAATAGTTAGGATTTTAATGTCTTGTTCACACACCTGTATCAATCTGTTCTGTAAATTTAGAAAGTCTGTAGCCTATTTCTACCAGAGTAGGCCTAAATGCAGTAAACATTTCTATGAGAATCAGTGTCACAAATAGACAAATAGAAATATGTTTAACAAAATCGTAGTCTTTGGTTGGTTCATGAATGTTATAACAACCCAAAGGAAATTACATATCAAAGTCCTCCAGTGCAAAGTTTTCCAATGTAATTTACTGAGAAAATTTGTTAATAGGTTTGTAGGTTTGTTTTGTCTATTTTACCCACTTTGCCTTTGCTTTGGGTCAGCTACATGGACAGCTTTCCTGAAAACACATAGTCTGTTATGGTTTGTCATTAATGAGCATTAGATTGTAGGCCCATTAGCACGATGCTCTGATGATGACTTAGATAACATGCTGACACTTGTCGGTGCTGAATAAACTGCAGCTCTCAGTTAGCTCTCTGTTTTTGTGAATATCAGCAAAATCAATAAATGCTGACATTGTGGTTATGCCTTCAAGATCCTGCTAACCTCTTGACCAAGTTCTTTGTTTTGTACTTGGCGTTTTGTTGAATGGCCACTGCTGTTCACAGACATCCAAAATTTTCAAAGACATATAGGTGATACCTATGGAAGGTCAAAGTGATATCAGAGAGATACTGCATGTTTAGAATGATCACTTCTGAGTCCAAATGCAGTCATACATTAATACATTGAAACATTAATCATCCTGGAAACTCCAAAGCAGTGTTTTAAAGCCCTTCTGCTGGAAAGTAGTAATCTTATTCAATGCATTAACAGTTATTTCCTTTTCTATGTGTTTAAAAGTCAAAAAAGCTTATATGTGTTAAGTGTTAACTTTTTGCTTTCTGACTAAAAAAGGAGTGAACAAATTTACCAGCTGCTGATCAGAATATGATCCAGCACAAATGCTGATGGACACAGCAGGTTCATTAAACGCATATCCTTGTTTTTATGGTGGATGGAACATACGCTACTGTGAGTCAGTGTCTGTTTGTTCGATTCAACTTGCCACGTTTTGCTGTAAATGCAAGGAATAGAGCGTGTGTAGTCAAGATACGGAGATGGCGTTAAAAGGGAATGCAGCTACAACACATGTTGAAAAATGCTGATCTTTTGGGACATTATATATTACTTTATGCCACACTTTTCAAGTTCACTTAAAATAACAGTAAAACAATGTTTGCAATGTTTGATCGCAACACACATGGTAAAGGCAGCAAAAGGTAAATATTTGGGTGCAATGTAGTAGAGAAAGCTTGCCTGCAGGCCAGTTGTGCTGAGGAGACCAGTGTAATAAAGTGCAGCTAAGCTAATAAAAGCATTCTGAGAACACTGTTGCCATGGCACCAGTCGTCTGAGGCACAATAGTCCAGGGTGAGCTAATACTCATATTTCACACTGCTTTCCCACCCTTATTCTAATAGCTGTTAAGTACTGCACTGATACTCTTTATTACAGAACATCTATTTGTATTAGAAGATATGTTTTAAGTAGGAAGATATTACACATAAAGATTTAAAGTATAGCAATTGAAGAACATAAACATGTACTGAGGTCTTTACATGGTAAAGACACATTAAACTGCCTGGAAAAAAGATTAATTTACAGAGCCAGAAGACTTATGCTCTTATCTAATAGGAATAATAAAACCCAGATTTTGAATCCAGGGTACCTGTTATGCTGGAGTCACAGAGATCTACAAACAACGCATCCATTTCATACTGCGAAATGATTTACTTTAAAAGAATTACCTGTAGTTGAATGAATAATAGTGTTTGAGCATTATGAGAGTATGCCCATAATTCATGCTAATTAAACAGACCATCAGATAAGTGATGTTTGACATGGTACACAGGGTTGCCACCCATTCCTTATTTTAAGAAATCATTACGTAATTGATAGTGACATGTTGTGTTGCTAGACAAATCACTATAGAATGCTGTTTGTTCCATAATTTTATTTGTAAACAATAAATATAAATTAATACAATCTGAGACCATAATCAAACATTTATTCTTAACTGTTTTGCTTAATTAACAATGTAAGAGAATAGCTAACAAATTAAATTGGATGAAAACTTACACACTGACTGTGTTACACAAAGCTCCATATGCAGTCTATGTGCAGATTGCGTGACGTGTGTTTAGATGTTTAGAAGCACGGTTGCTTAAACAGAAGCTGGAGGTAGCTAGTACGTGTGTGGGGAAATAATAGCATTTTCATCTACTTCACCAGCTCTTTACATTTTGAATCTCCTGTGCCAAATTCCACACCAAGCAGCCAGAATTATCTTAAACCAGAAAAAAGAAACGAAGTGGAGAAATTCTGTGACAACAATGATGATGTTATGTTAGCTGTGAGGTTGATTGTTGTTCTTGAAGGTAGGTTATACATATACTTTGGACTTGAAGAATTTAAACCACTGCCACTGTGCAGTTACTTGAGCTTTTGTTGCTATTGTCTGCATAGTGTTCTGTTGTCTTAAATGAATGTTCCACAGCTTAACTTACTTATTTAAGGTGTCTTAGACCGGTGAAGGCACATGAACGTCAGGATTGGCACTGTGTTAGCACCACGGTAGCACTGTGTTAGCACCACAGTAGCACTGTGTTAGCACCATGGTACAACTGTGTTAGCACTGTGTTAGCACCATGGTACAACTGTGTTAGCACCATGATACAACTGTGTTAGCACTGTGTTAGCACCACAGTAGCACTGTGTTAGCACCATGGTACAACTGTGTTAGCACTGTGTTAGCACCATGGTACAACTGTGTTAGCACCATGGTACAACTGTGTTAGCACTGTGTTAGCACCACGGCAACACTGTGTTAGCACCATGGTAGCACTGTGTTAGCACCATGGTAGCACTGTGTTAGCACTGTGTGTGTGTACACAGCCAACAAGCCTAAGATCAGCTGAGGGTGCTGTGCTACAGTTTTCTTTTTTAAATTAAGGGCAGAGAGCTTGCCAACTGAGAGCAGTTAGACACTTAAGGACATTGCTTAGCCCAGAGTTTCAGTCTTCCATTTGTATTCAGCTCCTTCTGGACAGATTGACTGCATCTGGGCCAAAACATAATGACCAAGACTGTCCACCCAGAGAAGCGTGCCAGCTAACTGATGTAACATGTTAAAACCTTAGCTGGCCTCCTCTTTGTTGTTGAAGGCAGTTTCCTTTGATGCTGCATTTCACAAGCTGACCAACATCTCTTCCGAACAAAGCTGGGCCATCCTGTGCAGGCTCATCTGTGCTGCTGTGACGTTGATGAGAGCTGTCCTGTCATTCTGTTGTAAGTCCAAGTCCCTGACATGTGCCCAGGAGCTCTTCTTCTCACTACAGAGCGGTCTTGGCAGTTTGTTAGGAACAAAACAGTAGCACCTCCATCGCACCGAATGGTGCCTTGGAGCAGTTGTTGAGCTGTTCGTCACTTTGAGTAGCTGGGAATATTACTGCCAGGAATTAGAGGCTGTGGGTTGTGGAGCATAACTTTAAGCAGAAACTGGCAGCAGCATCTGGCAGTCAGGTGCACAGACAGTTATACAGGTGTGCCAGTCTCCATCCACACCCTGCGTGTGTGTGCACTGCACTCACTGCACTGTTATACAGGTGTGCCAGTCTCCCTCCACAACCTGCGTGTGTGTGCAGTGCACTCACTGCACTGTTATACAGGTGTGCCTATCTCCATCCACACCCTGCGTGTGTTGTCACTGCACTCACTGCACTTTTATACAGGTGTGCCAGTCTCCATCCACACGCTGCGTGTGCGTACTGCACTCACTGCACTGTTATACAGGTGTGCCAGTCTCCATCCACACCCAGCATGTGTGCACACTGCAGTCACTGCACTGTTATACAGGTGTGCCAGTCTCCATCCACACCCTGTGTGTGTGTGTGCACTGCACTCACTGCACTGTTATACAGGTGTGCCAGTCTCCATCCACACCCTGCGTGTGTGTGCACTGCACTCACTGCACTGTTATACAGTTGTGCCAGTCTCCATCCACACCCAGCGTGTGTGCACACTGCAGTCACTGCACTGTTATACAGGTGTGCCAGTCTCCA
>JABJVR010006325.1:24845-37824 GCA_025773905.1 Chitala chitala
TTATACAGGTGTGCCAGTCTCCATCCACACCCAGCGTGTGTGCACACTGCAGTCACTGCACTGTTATACAGGTGTGCTAGTATCCATCCACACCCTGTGTGTGTGTGTGTGTGTGTGTGTGTGTGTGTGTGTGTGTGTGTGTGTGTGCATTGCACTCCCTGTATACAGGCACTCAACACTCACAGAAAGTTGTGGATTTGTGGATTTAAAAATGCTTTATGTGTGGTGCTGTCAGATGTATGTGTGCTGTTTTCCTGACCGGTGTTACTCTTCCCTATTGTAGACAGCCTACAAAGCCTGGTTATGCTCAGAATTCTTCAGTGCCACCCAGAGACAGTGCCACCACAGGATTCCCTGCAAGCAATACTGTCTGGAGGTACAGACCAAGTGCCCCTTTGTGCTACCCGACAATGAAGACTTGGTCTACGGGGGATTATCCAGCTTCATATGTACAGGTTAGTGCCAGCCCATCCAGTGTGCTCCCAGTGCACATTATGCAAAATCCCTATGAATGGTATTGCAATATCTAATTAGCACCTCTTCAAGTCCCAAAAGGTCAAGTAAAAAAATGTGCTTCTTCTGTGTGCTGCAGAGTGAATTGATGGTGCAGAAACTGTGCTCTCAAATCTAGGTCCATTAATATCTCTATCAGAAAAAAATGTTCCTTATCTCAGCTACACTCATGCTTGAACATCATTGCAACACACACCATTGTAGTATGTTCTAGATTCTGTTGTATAAATAACTACAATTGTAAAATGGTAAGTACCTGTTATTCAGCCAATACTTATAAAAGTATACTTGCAATTCATTGCATGTCTTGGTGAATGACAATTTTAATGACAAGGTATTGTTCTCCTTTACTGTTATTTTAACTAATCTGCAAAGAATGTTGTGGATATATTCTAAATTACACCTTTGAACCTGATCATTTATGTACAAGATTACATCAAATATAAAGGTGGATGTTTTATAGGATTGCGTCTATGTTAATACATTGCCCTCTGCTGACTAAACTGAGCAAATGCATGCCAAAAATTATTTCCAGTGCATATTTACCTAAGGTTAGAAAACAAGTTTTGTAAATTTCCAAACATAATGGAATAAGTGAAGTAAGTTGTTTTTAATTAATACAACCAGTGTATAAAATATGAATTATACTGGGTCTATAATATCTTTTTATTTACATTTTAAAATAAACTTTATTAGCTTTCCTCATGTCAGACAGTTGCGTGAGTACATTATTATTAGATCTCCTATTGTCTAGTTATTAAAATAATCACACATGTAACACCATGATCACATAAAAAACTGTAACAGAGAGCATTTTTCTTTATTGATGTATGTTTGTTTGTTTGTTTTTGTTTCCACATTTCTTTGTCTGTCTCCATGGTGTAGGGCTACTAGAAAACCATTTAAGCGACGCAGAGCCAGAGTGCTGTGATGTCAGATGGACATCTGTGGGGGGCTCCTCGGGCTCCCCCAAGCCCGTGTCGTCTGCTGCGCGGCTCTGCGGCGGTCGCTTCAGACTGTGCGTGCTGGTGCTCATCCTGTTCCACACCATTGTCTCCTTTTCTACCTTCACCAACCACAGCGGAGTTGGCCTGGAGGCCCTGGTACCCATGGAGGATGGGTCAGCTCGGGAGGAGTGAATTTTGTGCCCCTCCCACCAGTACCCAACAAGGAAAAAAAATGTCTATGAAAGGAATAAATGTGGTAGGAAGGCTGGAGATTTTGACACCAAGCAGGTGTAAGACCTGCAGAGCCATGGGAGATGCATCACATCTAGAATGTTCCGTGAAGAGATCACTTGTTCCAAAAAAAAAAAACAGCTGTTTTGGTGTCAAGGAAAGGTTTGGGTACAAGTGGCCTTCTACTCAACCACTCTGTAAGTGGTGTAACGGAGCAGAGAACTGAAAATGTCTTTCGTATGATTTAAATAATTGCCGAAAATCATATTCCAAACATGAACACATGAGCATAAAAAACCTAGTATCTGGTTGACCCAAAATTTTTATCAAACAGCATACAACAGTATTTATCATGTATTTTTCTTTAGAATCTGTGTACCAATAAAGTTCTCTGTTTCAAATTGTGCTTATGTGTGTCTAAATTTTGAACAGAATTGTAATAGCCTTTATTTATTTCTTTGTTCTTTACAAGGGTGGCATTGGTAAGACTTAATTTAATTCAACCTGACGTTAGATTGGTCATGGGATATACTGAACATTATGTGTTGTTATCCAATTTACCAGCAGTGTAACAATTTGATAACACATACATGTGTTTAGCACCGTAAATAGTCTCACTTTTAAATTATTTTATAATTACCATATTTAATTCTGTATTTCATTATGTTTTATACCTTAAATCTATCCAAACACTTTAGGACGGACCTTTAGCAAGATATAAAGTGTCAGCTTTGTCTGTGCAGGAATGCAGTAACACAGATGGTTGCAAAAACAGTAAGGATACCATGTATCTGAAATGATTTATGATAACAATGCACCAATGCACTGAGTTTTACCAGAATAGATAATATTGTTTGTGACTCAACACCCAAATTGTAATGTTTATTTTGCCATATATATATGACAAAAATCCATTTCAAAATTATCTATATATAACAAATCCAATATGACATAAATGTTTATTTTAATATAATAATCTACTATAATCATAAGGTATTATTTTGTTATACACAAAATTCTTTAATGTTTTCTCCTGTTACAGCTACAATCCTCTCATTAAGTTTGTAATTTATGCTTTATATTGTTTACTTAATTTAGGCTTTCATTCTTATACACTGTAACCTGCTTAATAAAGTTTTAAATGAGGAAAGAAAGGTGCTTGACGGATCTAAAAATGCAGATTAAGTAAATGCTAAACGTACAGTTTTGTGAATGACTGAGGCCTTTTTAAAGTATAACATGGTAAAGTAATAATTTTTCCGAGGATATGTGAATGCATTTACATATAGAATTTATACAATATTTCACATTTTCTAACACTAAAAAGGCCACTTGTACTCTAATTTCCTATACATCATTAATGAGTGTCTCCCCTCCTGTGGATTAGTGGACCCTCATTATTATACATTTGGGCAAATCACCTATTGTGGTGAAAGTAAAAATGCTGATCTAGACACTTCTGCTAAGCCTGTGTTCTTTAAGGAGAATACACCTTATGCCATTTTATACACTGTGCTTTAATGTTTAGGACTTTTTTGCACTAGTTCTAATAATGTTTATTTTCTCAGATGGTTTGGAAACTGTGCTATATAATTCAGTTGTATAACAAATATTATATCATATCTGTGTTTTGAGTCTCAACCTGTAGCTGTAACGTTTTCAGTTCCCGTTGTGTTGTTGGGCAGAAGCCTCACTGCTCAATGTTCAACCCCAATAAAGGACTATGAGCTTTGATTCGATAATCTGCAGCCTCCTGTCTTGTGAGGGAGAAGAAGGGAAGAATTCCTATAAAGAACTATGTTCTCATGTTTATACCTTGGAGTATTTTACCTGTTTATATCAATATTCAACTCAAATGCTCTGAAAGTCTTTTTATTTAGAAATAAAATTAGAACGAGACTGACCAAGGCCTAGTTGTGTTCTCTGTGTGCCAAAGGCTTGCAGTGACGCGGCTGCATCCTGCTCTGTTTGATCTTAGTTTCACGTTGCACCATTCCACATGAGACCACACGCTATACATTTCACAAGACGATTTTTTCACAAGGACCATAATGCATCAGCACTCACATGAAGGACCCTTTGGTTATTTATTTATAAATTTATTTATTTCTCTCTTTTTTTTCTTTTGTATGCACATGTTTAGTCAAAAACTTGAATGTGCTGCTTATGGTTCAGTATTAGGTGAAATGGCTCGCTGTTGAAGGTTTCATATTACTATTAGTGATTTTTTTTTTTTTGTTAACCATGTTGTTGCCTTGAAAAATGTCCTGGTTGCCCTGAGCTTGTTAAATCCCTGTCCCAGTCCCACGGCTTCCCTCTGACACATCTAATGTATTAATTAATCAAAACATTATTCTGAATGTGTCAGAGTAACAGGAATTTATAAAATCACTTTGTTCATTTGCATTGTAGGATTTTATTTGCCTTCTGTAATTCTTGGATGTTCAGTCAAAAATTTCCTCCACAAATGTTTTATGTAGCATTAAGTACAAGCTTTTTGAATACATTTAATTTTAACATGCATTGTGCATGCAATGAGCAAAGAATCACAGTACTCTCAAAGTTTAAACGTCACTCCTGTGCTCTGAAAATACTGGCATAATAATTTCTAAAATTTCGCACTTGAAAGAAGTGGATCTGTAAGGTGACAGCTCACAAATTCTGCATAATTAGTGTCATCCACATTTTCAGCTACCATGTGTTTCTGCAGCACTATGTCTGGACATGTTATTGTGTACATGAGATCATCGGTCACCACAGTAACCAGCACTGTTGACAATTGTTTTGTTTGTTCTCACTCACTCCAAACTGTTACAAATTGTCCATAATTGCATGAGATAGATATACAGTTGTGTAGCAGAATGGAAGCAGGACTTAGCAAAAGTCTGCCCTTCATGATGTTCTTGACATAGGCACAGTGGACACACCTGTATGAAACATTATTAAACTCATCTTGACTATACTGTAAAATAAAGAAGTTAGTATTCTATGAAGGCAGTACTTCCATGAAAATGTCTGTTAGTATTTTAATGTATTTTAATGCAGTATTGTATAGTCTTTTGTATACTGTACTGTACTTTGATTTATATAACTACTTATACATTGATTTTAGCATTTATGTAAGTTTACATATTCTGGACCACGGTGGCACGGAGGTGCGGCGATTAGTCCTGTCGCCTCACACCTCCACACCTGGGGCTCGGTTCCCGCCTTGGGTCTGTGTGTGTGGAGTTTGCATGTTCTCCCTGTGTCTCCCTATGTTAGGAAGAAAAAGAAGACATGTTCTGGACTCCAAAAATATTCCAGGCCATTTCACACAAAGCTGCAGATAGCAAGCTGTAAAGGTTAAGATAAGCATCTTAAAAACACAACTTCCGCATCTCACAAAACGCTCCCTTTCATTTTTGATTTTGCCAAGTGGAGCTCATGACAGGACACCATGCCGTTCTCAGACAGTTTGAAGATCGCCCTGTCTCCCAAACTGGGAATGCGCCCAACATATTTAATTGAGCTAAACCACAAGCCACAAACAAGAATCATTGCAGAATGAACGAATTACTTATTAAGTGCATAATCATTATCACCTTGGGATTATCTGCTTTAGTGATCAGATAGTTGAAGTACAGGCGAAGACAATGCGCATGGTCCATGCCAGCTCTTGTTGCTGACAAGGCATCAGATGTGGGGACTTGGGTATGCGGACCATAAAAGCCACTTTGTCACATGAGGAAATGATTACTGTCTTCTGTTTTAATCATATTTTTGCAATATATCCTCAAACACATTACACGATACTGGAACCTCCCAGGCCTCTGTGACACACGGTGCCAAGTGTGAGCCAGGCGTCGCATGCTTTTTAGCCCTGCCAAAAGCTGACAGATTCCCGTTTTTAAAGAGAGCTTGCAACTTTGAGGATTACAAAGAAGTACAACATGTGATGGCTGAGTGCTTACTAGCGTTTAAAAAGTGAAGGCTGCTTTTTTTGAGAAAAAGGTCACTCTCTGACACGAATCGAAGTTGTTTTTCGGAGCCTTTCGAAACCATTCGGGATGGTCTGGAACTAGGATCCGGCAGCCTGTGCGTCATCTATATTTTTAGCAGGCTAAATTTCTCACACACGATCGAGCACGGGAACACTTTGCAGAGCTCACTTTAGGCAGGGTGGACCACTTTAATTTTCAGTCACTCATGGTTTTCTGTCCCTAAAGCCAACAAAAAATATACTTCTACTCATTTGTTTACTGTAGATGTTGTCTGTATCTATGGAAGTAGTACACAGTCTGACCAACTATAAACCATACAGGGAATGTATTTTGGATTAATGAATTTTAGAGTTGTGAGCATGTGGGTTTCTAATATAGTAATTAAATACTATAAATAATATATCATATATATAATATATAAATAATAAACCAAAATCTTATAAAAGTAATAATTGGAAAGATAATGCAAAAAAAAATTAACATTTTGAGACAAATCATTTTCATAGCTGAACAATGACTACGCTGTGGTGGGTTGGTGCCCCGCCCTGGGTGTCCCCTGCCCTGCATCCTATGTGCTCTGGGATGGGCTACAGGCTTCCCCGCGACCCTCTCCAGGAATAAGCAGTTAAGATAATGGATGGATGGATGGATGGATGGAACAATGACTACATTTATTTTACGTGAAGGATTTGTTGCAAATCTGGAGCTGAGCCATTGGAAAAAAAAAACCTGAAAACTTAAAATACAGTAATGCGTCATTTGCATGTAAAATGTCAAATGCTTTAAATAATTTTGTTAAAATGCAGGTTGCTTAGAATGTAAGCGTTGCTGAAATGTGGGATGCGGCTTCTTTGTGCCTTGAGTGATAATCATTACCAAGGAGACATTGCCTTTGAAAAAACAACATCCCTGAGGGTAAAAACAAAGACTAACAGCAGCAATATGAGAAGGAACAATTAATATTAAACCATCTGTTAATCGACTCATTAACCCATAGCCCCCCCATTTCACCACTGCTGAACTTGTATAGGGTTGCGGTTGACCTGAAGAGTATGATACTGCAAATCAACAATTATCATTTTAAAATAAAATAAAATATAAAATAGAAAAATAATGCTATACAGAAACCACACTGTAAAATAAACCAGTGTATGACACTGAGCACACGTGAGATATGAGCACTGACTAGAGCACACGTGAGATATGAGCGCTGAATAAGCACGAAATTGTTCCACTGTCTCATTGATAAATATCAAATCTAACTAAAGTTACAAATGTGTGGACTGCTACTCTAGGTGCACCAGACTGGTGCCATTTCCAGTTTGTTTTGGACAGGATGACTGTGTTGAATGATATACATCTATATTCTATAAATAATATCTGTGCATAACAACCAGATTATTGCATGAAGATTAACAGAATTGAATCGAATCTTTCCATTGCACTGTGGTAGGTTGGCGCCCCGCCCTGGGTGTCCCCTGCCCTGCTCCCTATGTGTTGTGTTCTGGGATGGGCTCCAGGCTTCCCCACGACTCTTAACTGGATGAAGTGGTATAGAAGATTACTGACTGTCTGACTTTCCATTGCATAGATGAGTTCTGGAGACTATCATCTTTCTTAGTTTTTAACTCTAGAATAATTTTTATATCTCTCCCATCTACATTCTAGTTCCTGGTAACATGCAGAATTGCCCTTTTCCAAAAAGAAATTTCAGTGTCCCAACCTTTCCACGTCTCAAATGCAAACCACCATGACAGCAAGTGCTCTGTTGGATAATAATAATAGAGTGAAGATTAAAAAAAAAATCACCCTATCACTTTGCCACCCACGGGAAATCTCAAAGCAGGACACAGCTCAGTTTTTCCTACATATGGCCAGATAAATTAACTTTTCATCAGGAGCCGAGTTCAATCATACACCTTGTGATGCAATTTTGTCACCTAGTCAGTGAAACCTGGAGACAACAGGTGTTTCGGATTTTTGATCCTCATAAACTCTTGCCAAGGCAACCCTACCAGAGTTGATCAGGCCCCAGTCTGTGACCAAGTTGCGTTGGTACCCAATGGATCACCCCCCTTGAGCCAAAACCATCTGGAGGCTATTTCAGCAGCTTCCAGGATGTTCCTAAAGGCTCTGTCCATGTGCTGTCCATATATCCCAAGGAATTTTAAGATGTGAAGCAAGTACACCAAAACCTCTACACCCCACTTCCACTGGCTCAGATTGTGCTATCTAAACACTGTTGTGACCCTACCCAACCAGCTGGACCTCCTCTATCCTATCTTCCCAAAGGACTGTTAACTGCAGCATTACAACTTGCCTTGTCACCTCCACCAGTTAGAACAATATCCTAGGGTCAACAGCCCTGTAAAAGGTGTTTTTAAACTTCTGCTCTCTATAATCTACGTGCAGAACAATTAAAGGCAACAGATTTTCATTATTTTCTAATGATTTTTTTGTCTATTTTTTTATCTAAATAACATTTCTTATAATTGTACCCGATATGTACACAAATTGTAATACTAATGTTCTGCTATATTAACTATAAAGTATACACCCTTCCACAACAACACAACAACTGTTTTCAATATATTTGGAGAAACATATTTGATCTTCATTTTAACAATTTATAAAACTTTAAAAAGTGAAGAGGGGGGAGTTGAAGAGAGATATACATGCATTAAAACCTGTGGCATGATACAGTTAAAGGAATTCAGTATGAAGGAATATGTGCAAAATATCTCCCAGCATGTAAGAGAGTTATAGAGGAAATGCTTATACATGATGTTGTTTCTGCCAAGAGAGGAAATATAATTTACTAAATGTAAATATGTTCTTTTTACTCAGAGAGAAAATAATACCTAAATGAATGTTGATTAAATTATTTCAGAAAATTAAACTTTCATAATTTTTGTTCAATCTCCTCTATATATCACTGTTGAAATTTAAATGTCTGTTAGTCCAAATATGGTGAAAAAGCCTACCTTTTTCTTGGTGTGTCAGTACAGAGGTACACCACACTCAACCTACTGTAAACTTTGCCTGAGAATACCAGCTGCTTAGTTAAAGTGAACTGAGTATATACATACACAATTTTACTTGCTATGGTGCATTAGTACATGGTAGGTGAGTACATAAACCCAGAAACGAAGCTTTAACAAGTATTTTCTCTTTCAACTTACATATTTTCAGGGAATTGTATTCCCCACAGAGATTACTCCTTCCAAAAGCTGACTGTAATAGAGGCCACATCAGTTCTGTTCAACGTCTTGGTCGAGGGACCCAGAGCTCTACAGCCACTTTACATGCCACAAATTTTAAATTGTTATTGTGCTATGTTGTTGGGGGGGGGGGGGGTGAAAGCTTTTGCCAAAGTAAGCTGTTGTTAAGGGACTTAGAACTGTGATCTATGTCCTGCTTTCAAGATAAGTTCTACAAGCACATGTATAACAATATTTGCAATAAAAAAATAATATAATATTAATCTAATTACAATGACAAAAATTTAGCTGTAATATTACACAAAGAAAACTATTCACTAGGAGAGAATAAATATTACTACAGATTACTGCCAAAGTGTTTTCTCTGCAGTGGTTTAGAACAGGGAAAACTCCCTGGTGTAAACTGTAGACTGCTTTAGTGCATTACTTACGGTACGCTTTAAAAACTTATTTCTTTCATAACATGCATCTGTTTGTTCTTTTATTTTGTCGTTTTCTTGCATGGTACTTGGGCAAAAGCACGCTACAGTGTTTTTTAACAAAAATATGTTGGTCTTTCAAGGTTATTACGGTCGTCGGCCCTACAATAACAGTTTCAATGTGTACAAATCCTTTATTTACCACAAAAAACAGGTTTAAACATGCGAGTATGTACTGGTAAATATTATATGCTTTCCATTTAAATAAAATTTAACAAACTTCAACGTTTTTACATGTGATGCACGACACGTACGAATTAACGTGCCGGTCTCACGAACAAGTCGTCGCTAGTGCCTTTTATTTACTGCTTAAAAGTGCTCGTGCTACGGAACGCATTCGGGAATCGCCGCAAGATGTGCGCGTGCACGTTCAGCGTCCAATCAGCAGCGAGGAGGCGTGTCTTAACTTCGAACTACTAGAGGCGATAGATTCGCCTTATAGGAGTTGCTTAATTTGATCACGGGAAGATAAGGGCAGCTCACATGTGGGTTTGTGCGTGGATTTCACTAACCGTTTTTGGCTTAGTCCAAAAAGACAACTGACTATGTCTAAGTAGCTGTTTATTATAATGGCATCTAAGGGATTGTCTGAAAAGTCTGAAAGTATAATCGACAGAGCACCCAAATCCGGACTATCTTCAACCTGCACGTGCAGGAAACAATGTAACAGCTGCAGGATCTTCCTGGGCTTCTTCGTGTTCTCCCTTTCTTTGCATCTGATCACGCTTTTTTGTTATTTGGACCTCCGCTCTGAAGTGAAGCGCGAGATTTTACAGAAAAACAGAGGTGAAATTCAAACGCCGGCTGCCGCCGCTGAAGATGAGTCGTCTTCCTCGGAATTCAAGATAGAGGGCATCGGCTACCACGATCACCACCAACAGGTATAAACACATTTTTACTAATGACATATAGTGTTGTTTAACGTATGCTTATTTTGGGTGTTTTTGTAACGAACGGAGATGCAATAAGTCTACGATAATATTAACTTATCTTAATTTAATACATTATATAAAAAGTACAGTCACGCTGTGTAAAGGGATGGTGCGCTGACAGCAGTCAGCCCCGTCACATGTCACACCACCTGCACATGATACAGTGTTTTAGGTGCTGTGAGCAGGCTGGTTACAGCTGGAAAAATCATGTCGATTGATCATCGTCTCTAACTCTTCTGTAGTCTTACTATTCTGTGTACTTCTCTTGTCCTAGGGGTCAGAAATGACCCGCTGGCACTAAACCTGTAAAATAAAGCATATTAATTGACATTTAATCTCCAAATCTGTTTATCATGAAGTTACAACCTGACATTCACAGCGCATGAAGACTTTTTTCGTTTTTATTGTAACACACCTTTCATTATTTTTTTCCTCTAAAGTAGAGGTTTGTCATTACTGTTATTGTTAAAGGTACGGCATAGGTGTAAAAATTAACTCTTAGTAAGATATATCACTTGTATAGCATAAGAAAGTAGCATAAATGTGCAGAAAGTAATGCTGAATGCATTGATCAGTAATAGATTTATATTGGACTTGCATTTTTATGCTTTGTTCGGTCCTTTATTGGGCTTTTTCTCCCTGGCATTGACGTGGTTCTGGTGTCCTTGTCTTGTTGACTGAGATCACTTGCTACTTTTATATCCTGTTAAGATTTCACTTTTAAGGAAATGAAACACATTTGTGCTATTAATCTAGTGCTTGTTTAGATTTGGTAACATTAACAGCGAGTGCAAGTAAGTTGTTATATAACCTATATTGATTGTATGGTGTTTTTAAAGACCATAAAACCAGTGTGCAGTCATAGCGGTCACATGATGTCTGTCTGATATTCATGAATAACTGCTCATCAGTTTGCACTTTGTATGTTTATACATGTACATTTTGTTGTGAATATGAGCATATTCGTTTGAAGACCATATTGAAGACCCCCCCTCCCCACAACATTACATTTTTATGTTCCATTTTTAAAGCAGTTGCAGACAGCTGCCTCATTTTACAACCTTACAAAAACACTTGCACCTTTTTTGTTTTATGGTAATTCTGCGTTGGGCTGTGCCTAATGTTTCTGTAGAGGCATTAAACTGGAAGTTGTGTGACGTACCTTCAGTCCTTGGTAAGGTGACATGGTCAGGTGAACAGAGGAGTGCACAGGTAGGCTGCGGTGAACAGTCTTATCCAACAATTAAATCCCACCTGGATCCAGACTGTTGTTGGGTCGTACATATCCTCTCTATTAAGCAGCTAATTGTTATTGGGCAGTATGGTTGTCACTGGCTCTCAGCCCATTGTGGGACTGGCATTTGCTGATTGTTTGCTCATTTTCATATTTGCCTCCGTTAAGGAAATGGAAAATGATACCCAAACATTTATCCAAGTAAAACCCTTTTTAAGAGTTGGATTCACTTATAAGAGGCATAGTTATTGAACAACCAAGAAATGTGTTGACTTGTGTGTAAATTAGTAAGAAAAAGACATGTAGGGTAGAACACATGGCTCTTGTGCTCAAATGAAAAGATATGGAAGAAACTTGTAGGTGGAACATCTTCAGCTTGCCTCATATCCCAGGTACAAAATGGTGAAAAAGTAAAGCCAGTGGTGTATTTACCAGAGGAGAGCTCCTGTTCTTTGATTTAAAAACATTTCTTTGGTCCATGCTTTACTGTAAGTCTGGCCTAGCCATGTTAGATTTTTCTTTTTGTTTTGATAGTTTGCATCTCTGGACCTGATTTGAAAACGGAGATCCACCACAAGAAGTGATTGTCAATGTATTTGCTTTCTGAAGCCAGAAAATAAACCATTGCTGTGGACATCTTGGTACTATGGCTGTTTGCCAGAACACAGTGTGTAATCTCTGATTAGCACCATTGTAGTTGCTTAGCGATCCTGTGCCAACCTTTACTTTCACTATTAAATCATGCCCTGTACTCTTCAGGAATTTGATCTGAGAGGAAATTGGCTTAATGATTCCACTGTGTAAAGGAGCAGTTGTGCTCAGCTCCTCTTAAAATGCATGCACGCAGGCCAGTAAGACTGAAGTCTGCTTAATTATAATCAATTTATGCCTAGCAAGATATCCGGACTCCTGTGTGATTTTAGGGGTGTTCACAGCGGCGTACAGAAGGCTTGGGGTAGTTGCATGGTTTTGTGGAAGATTTTCTGTCGCTCTGCAAGGTTGCTGTTTGTAAAGGATTATACCCTGGAGGCTCAGTGGAGATGCCAATCAAATTGCTAACCTGAATGGAGGGTTTAAGATGCATGTTTTGTGGTTTCTGAGAAGATTTTTATCATGTGCACCCTTACTGTCTAATGCATTTTTGTTTGTCCTTTGTCACCATTTACCTGTGAGCTCTCGGCCGACCTCCCCTTCACAGTACGTAATTCTTGTGCTCCAAATCTAAAAGTTTACTTAGGAAATAATTGACTATGGAACCAACCTTTTGGCCGTTTCAAATAATTTGTAGTATTTGTATTAGAGCTTACTAGTGTTTTTTTTTTTTTTTTTTTTTTTTTTTTTTTTGCAGGTAAAAAAATAAAAAAATGGAACATTAAAATGTTTTTTAAAATTATTTAAAATGGTAAGCGAAACCGTTTTAAAAAAATAGTTAATTTAAA
>JABJVR010006325.1:37834-49256 GCA_025773905.1 Chitala chitala
TTTTTTTTTTTATTTTTTTTTTACTAAATTATTATATTTTTTTTTTTTTTTTTTTTTTTTTTTTATCTTTTTTATTTTTTTTTTTTTTTTTTTTTTTTTTTGGTTTCTTTTTTTTTTTTTTTTTTTTTTTTTTTTTTTTTTTTTTAGCAGGTAAAACATTAAAAAAATGCTCCAGTACAATGTAGTTTAAGATGAGTGCTATGCGTAGGCGATACCGTTGTACATCATTCTTGATTTGCAGCCAGACCAAACTTCTTCCCCTTAAGTGTGTCACGCAGAGTCCTAGCTGCTTTCTCTTCTACTTTTAGAATTTTAGTCAGTCATAAACCACAGGACTTTAAACTGACTTGCATAAACACAAAGTAGATAGTATGTTTCTGACTGGCATCACGCTCTGCCATGGAAATGAATGAGATTCCCTTTACTCTGACCTTACTTTTTGGCAGTTGCCAGGGCACTTCATTTCTGTCCTGTGGTTCCCTGCTATATTCAGGGATTTTGCCTATGAGAAAAAAAAAAAAAGACTTTTTCAGGACAGTATAAATATTAATTCTTATAATTGTAAGGATGTAGAAACTGAGGATAGTCTCTCTTGTTTGTATTATAATTCTAATGACTATAAATCTTTATAAATTACAATAATCAGCTCAATGTTCTTACTATGAAGAATGGATACAATGAGAAAATGTGATTTTAAAAAAGTATTAAAAGCAAGGAAGCATAATGGGGGAAAATTCCGAGTTATTAAGAAATGTATTTCACATGGCAACAATATAAGAAATAATAAGATTATTAAGGAAGATTAACAAAGAAAATAATAGGGACCAAAAGTCCCGTAATAAAGATTTTATGAAATCCAAACTGGAAAAGGATTTTAAGCCTTTCTCAAAACTACTTGCAGTGGGTGCCAAATGAATTTGTAGCAGGAGATGATTAGCTTTGGTGTATAATAATGAAATACAGTCTTCATTTTTTTATTTGGTATATTTAACAAGGCTCTTAAAAGTGAGGACAGCATTCACTCAGTCATGTTATGTATGTAGGCGTGAGGTCATTATGTGCTCTGAAATGAGAAAAAAAAAAACAGTTTAGAATTTGGTTTTAAATTGTTCTAGGAACCAAATATGATTATCCCAAAAATGGTATTTCCATCCTTCTCTTCAGTGTAGCACTCTTTAACAAGAGCACCAAGTGAGCAGAACTGAAGAATTAATGAATTTTCAACAATAATATTAATAGCTCTTTTAATTGTTAGTGACGGAGAGAGAATAGTGTCACCAGTACTGACTTGGGTTCCTTTGTTACATTTATGTGGCTGGCATTTATCCAAATTTCTTAACTCTGTTACTGAGCTTCATGTTTTTCTTGAAAGTTTCAGTTTTGTAGATTCTCCACAGAAAGAGCAAACACATGTGTTTGAACATCAGACCGAGCTTGTGCCATATGCTGCATTTGACAGAGTCATCATATTGTTTTATGGAGCAGAACTCATTAGAGAATGTTCTAATGCTGTTAATTTTATGTAGCCTAGACTCTGTTGTGCACCTGTTAATACTTAGACAGGAAAAAGCTGAGTTAGATGGGTTTTTTTTTTCTTCTTGGGATTTGGAATAATTTGAATGTAAAATTTTAAATAAAACGCAATATATCAGTTGTCAGTTTGAAGGGTCAGTGTTTATGGACTGACCATTCAAAGAGAACTTAATTTATTTAAAATGTCGGGCTACATAAGACACAAAACAAGAAACATGCAAGATTTGAACAAGAAACAAGAAAGTATTGACCATGAGATGAGTACAAGAAAGTTTGTGTGGTACATTTTAATTATTTGTATAGAGCAATCTGTCTTTCCATCAATCTGTCTTTCTCCACTAATCTGAGTATAAACTGAGGTCCTGGAATAACCCATCCTTTTTTCGCACGTTGTGCCAACTTCTTCATCCTTCAAAATGAATTTAGCCCACTTGCTATGCAATAGAATATGGCTGCCCCATCACAGATTTATTTTAATGTGTTTACAATACGGACAAACTAGGGACCATGCCTGTGTTCAATTAAAGTATGAGTAAGTCAGTGTATAATCTCTGCTTACTTTGAGCTGGCTACATTTTTAATCAGCTTTTTGGCTCAGAACCGAGCTTAGCTTTCATGCTCGCGCTCTGAGGCCGTGTTTAAGTGTTCAGTTGCTCTTGTTTGCTTTGAAGTATGCAGATGGTGGTGAACGTGGACGTTTTTGGTGCGGGGCCTTCTGCAGTTGCTCTGCAGAGACTTTTAGCGAATTGTCCTTGTCATTTTGAAGGAAGCCATGCTGCACGAGTGTTTTCCTCAAGAGGCAGAAACAAATTACTAAACATTTGGCCTGGCTTAAATTTGTGAGTTCAATGTGTGAAACTCTTTGTCTCCCTGCAAAATGATCACCCTTCTTTTTTTAAAGTCCTTATTGTAGATATTATTTTATCTTGTATGTTTGGTGACAATTGTTGTGGACTTCTGCAAGGTAACTGAAACACAGTAATATTGCTGTCACATATGGTTGTGACATGCATGTGATCCAGTGCTTACCCATCATATCTGGTTAAAGGTAATATTTGGTAGACATTACTTTTGGGGACCTTTTGTCCCCATATAAAGCAAACCAAATGTACATACAGTATTTAAGAATACAACTGAATAAAATGTGTTCTTGAGAGCACAGAGTGCTAAGGCTTTTGGAGAAGATGGGTTTTTATTTATTTATTTGTTACAAAACCATATGGAAGCAACTGTTCAAAATTATTTAATTATCTTTCTCAGAGGACCATCAAGGAGGTGAAGGTTTGTGTTTGGCACATTATCTTTACTTCATAGCTTTATTTTCTGAAGATTGCAAATAGTTATTTCAATTTCAAGTCTTATTCACAAATGACTGTGCTCAGCGGAGTTTGAGATGAAGCTGGGGTTTCCTTAAATGTTTAATGCTATATAGTTAAATTGCTGATATGCGCAGCACAGCACATACTATACACAATCCAGATGAGTAATTTTAATTTCTATACAAGCTTTTCCGGTGAAGTTTAGGAAACCTGGTGGAAAGATGTGTACACTGGTACTGAGGAGAATGTAACTCATTTTTATACGTCTATATTGAGATGTCATGTATGAATGTTTCCTACCAGCCTGTGCTCTGTAGCAGTGCATAAATTGGCATTAACAGTAACACGGTCTGGCTGATTTTTATTTATTTATTTATTTATTTTTCTTCATTGCATAGCTGTTTTTTGCTTTTTATTAAAAATTTCAAATAAGAACTTAAATTTTAGTGATGAGTTAGAGTATAGCATTAAAAGTCGCTTAAGAATAGTAACTATTGACTTTGCAGACTAGAAGAAAAAAAAAAAAACAGGATTAAGGAAATTGGAGTCTGACTGCAGCACAGATCTGAAGGCAGAAAAATCACCATTTCTGCATGAATTGAAATGTGTAATAAAAGGAAATGTCAGTTTTACTTTACAAATGTTCTTTCCACATGCCCTCAAAGGTAAGATGAGTACAGTGGTGACGGTGATAAGTGTGTTAAGTGTGTGTCTAGTTGTAATTTTGTGTTGCTTATGCTCTACTTGTGTGACAATTGCCAGATTTAATCGGGTGTACTGTGATATTAGGACAGCACTTATTGTTGGTAGATTCTCCAATACAGTTTGACCTCGTCTGTGACCTGCATGTGTACTATTATCCTTGTAAGTCGCTTTGGACAAAGGCGTCTGCTAAATGTATAAAATGTAAAATGTAAATGTGATATAGAGGTGTTTTAGTGACATACTTAACCCTGCAGCTCTTTGATGTTCAAGGTTAATTGAAAATAGTGTGCTCACCAGTAGATCCAGTGTGCTCACCAGTAGATCCAGTGTGCTCACCAGTAGATCCAGTGTGCTCACCAGTAGATAAGTCCAGACAGAGTTAATCTGCATGATTATAATGCACATTAAGTGCAACTGCAAGTTTTGCCTATTTTTACAAGGCTTTTAGTGAAAATAATTTATTGAAAAGATATTGGACATTATAAGCTACACTTTAACTTGCAAGTAAGTAATAAAAATTAGATGTGACAGTTGATATAAACCGCTTGTGTTTAGCCTAGCTTGTTTATTGGTAAATTTTTCCCGCAAAGTTTGAATGAACTTAATCGGTTCACTAAATGAATATGATGTCCAATTTCATGCTCTTTCAGGTGTCTCCACCCTGTCTGTGTTTTGATTAAATGAGTCCCCAGGGTAAAGTAGTCCCTCCTTCCTTGTGACTGAACAGCAGACAAACGGCTGTATGTGCTGGGCTGCAGCGTGGCCAAAATTTGGGCCAGAACAAGAGCACTACACTTATATCGCAACATTGTGACCTTGTTCAGGAAAGATGCCAACAAACGCACATCAGAATGGGAGCCCTTATACAGTATTTATAGGAAAACATTTGTAGTAACCCAGCAGGAGTTTATGCCAAACCATGAGACATTTGTTACCTGTTTGCTGTACAGTTTTGTGTCCATATGTGTAACACTTTTAATTTGGTCACATGGGGAGCATTCATTTTTGGATCATGATGGGGTTTTTTTTTTTTTTTTTTTTGAAGTTTTTGCCAACTGTCTCTCTGAGACTTTCTTTGTTCCCAGTCTAATAGTTGCAGGCTCAGTTTCATTTGGTCCTGTTTTTCTTTTCTGAAGTTAGACTTTCATCTTAGACTGTGCCACTGATAACTGAGGAGTTACAGTACTGTGCAAGTGTTTTCGGCCCTTTCCCAAGTTTACCCAGGAGAATTGATGCTGATTAAAATGCAAAGGGTGGTCACACCAAATATTTATTTGATTTGGAATTTTTATTGTTTAGTTCATGCATTTTGTTTGTAATTTTATAAATAAAATATGTGGCCTTGTTTTAAAACGGTAAAATTGTATCAACTGACTAAATGCACCGTATACACCAGCAACATGCACTTTACTATGTGGTGATGTTTTGTTTGAATTGTTCGTATATGATTGTCATTGTTGTGTTGTATGTCTCCGTGACACAGGCGATGTGAGCATCGACATGCTGTACCGATACCAAATGCCACACAACAAGTTGGTGGAATTTGGTATCGGTACAGCATGTCGATGCTGTACCGATACCAAATTCCACCAACTTGTTGTGTGGCATTGATAAATTATTCTATTCTATTCTATTCTATTCTATTCATATGTTAACCCCATAAATAATAAACTTTTGGGTCTATATTAGGGTCTTGTTTTTTGATAAAATATTAATTTTTATTATACCATTAATATTAGCAACACAGTCCGTTTAAACCAGCGCTGAATTTGGAGTCGTGGAGTCGGTGATGCTGTAAATTGTTGAGTGAGAGTAGAGTGTTTTGTGTACTGATGTCACAGTCCTGCGTATGTGTGTTCATTAGGGGAAAAACTGCTGTTATTGTTTAGTATATTGTTGTTGTTGTTCCGTAATGATGCAGTTCTTATCCGTTCACCCTATACCCCAACGTGGTCTGATTATCAGCTGTCCAAATGATGTCCCCCATGCCCCATTCTCATGGCTCTCATTTCACAGTATGTTTGAGGTGCTTGGACAATACTGCATCAGTACTGTCTGTATTATGCAAGCTTTTCCCAACTCTCAATGCATGACCTGAATTTGCTGACCCTGGATGCAATTGAAGGTTTCCTACTCGTGTCCGTCTACAACATCAGAGACGCCACAAACTCTGCATTTCACTGATCTACGGCCTTATTATTGTGGTCTTAAAGACTCTGGCCCACAAAGTAAGACAAATTAGAAATACTGATTTGTTTTATGTTGGTTGGGGAAGAGGGTTTAAATAAACCAGTTCTTCAAATGCATGCCACAAGTTGGTTTTATGTGCAAAAATGTGTGTGCAATTTACGTTGCTTCAGTGACTGGCATACTGTTGTAAATACTGCATTATGCCTATAAATAGAATATCTGTTATATAATTCAAAGACAAGTTATTGTAGGTGATGGTTTTCTAACAGGTCAGTGATAATGAGGCTAATGCTGACAAACAGACAATTTAAAGTAGTATGCAAAAATTAATTTAGTTTGAGATAAACAAATCAACAGAATTGCATACAAACTAAAGCATTACTAAATCTGCACTCACTGTCTATTGTAACTTTGCAGAGTGCTGCTTTAGTCAATTGTGACACACCTTTCATGCTAATGCATCTAAAGGTGTCTCTCCACTGAGTCTCAAGGCTTTCGTATTCCATGCCTTTAGATTTCTGTGGAAAAAAATTTGAAACAACTACATTGCCCCCTATAGTGTATTTAATTTATTACAAGTGGACACTTAACTGCCAGACTCTTAACAGGATAGTTGTTAAATGCTTCAAATGTATAGCCTCAAATAAGCCAAAGTTGAATCATCACCATGTGACCTATTTTGACCTATTGTTATCGTGCATTTTACAGACCTGAGCTATATGGCAGGGCTGTAATTATGAAGCTGCTTGTATCCCAGGACAAAGCACAGACTCCTAAACTGGTGGATCGCCAGTGATTAGGATACTGGACCTCTGAGTGGTGTGTGCTCCAATGGGTACGCTGTCAGTCAAGATTTTGAACACCTCCGTTATTCTAGTTTTTATCGAAATGTATGCAGTTTAATGTCGAAGAAATAAACAGTTGGATGTCCAAAAGAAGTCATGGAATCGTTTTCTGTAACAAAATGTAATATAAATGTTTGACTCATCAAAGCAGCCACCTTTTGCATATATAACAGCCGAAAACACTCATTGTATTCTTTCTACAATGGAAATCAAATATTGTTCAGAAAGTTCTTTCCAACACTTACAGAAGTTCCCACAAATGTGTTTCACTTGTAGTGTATATGTAATTGTGTGTGTGTGTGTGTGTGTGTGTGTGTGTGTGTGTGTGTGTGTGTGTGTGTGTGTGTGTACATACATACATGCACACATTATGTAGGTGTGCTTATAGATAAGATATTTTCATTTGCACAGTTGGGGCTCAAGCCATGCCAGTTGTTGTTCTATCCAGAGAAGTTGCTTTACAGCAGCTTTGAAATGGATGCACTGTTAATCCGACCAGAGATACTTAAATCATAAATGCTTTACTCCTCAGGGCAGCCTGGAGCCTAACGGTCAGTGCTTGGGCTAATTGGACTTTCACATGTTTATGTAGCGTCAATAGTTCTATTATGCCTAGCCTGATTAAGACAGACAATCTGGCAGGAAATCGATAATTTATTCCATTATGTCAAATCTTAACATGCTCTTGCAAGTCCACGAAATGTTTGACATGGTAGGCCTGCAGAGAAGGCATGTATATACACAGCAAAGTTAAATCAGATAACCATAATATGAACCTTGTACAGCACTCCGGTCTTAGGAGAGACAGTGTTAGCTGCACATACACGCTGCACGCTTATGCAGATGCCCTGAACATCTCTGCATGCCTTTGCTGCATAACAGATGTGAAGCCAGTCTTGCAAAGCATCATTAATGTGGTTTCCTGGCTGTCCCAAATGGGGATTGCTGAAAGCCATACTGTGCAGAGTGTGTGCCAGGAGCAAGGGCAGGCTGAGCCTTTGGAGCCGCTACGGGTGGATGAGTCTGGCTGTGTGGAGGAAGAGGTAGCAGGTGGACAAACGTCTTCTCTAAATTGCTGACAGGTGCTTTCTTCTGATCTGAAGTATGAAATAGAACACTCAGCTTGGGGAGCAGGGCATGGGGTTGTGACGTTTTGGCTTTGTGCCATGAAAAGCAAACTATGGCTCTTCAGCTTTGTGTGTGTGTATTTGTGTTTTTGTTTGTTTGTCGGAGGGGGGATTTACTTTATACAATTTAGAATATAGGCCTGTATTGTCAGCTCCACTTAACTGTCCGTCAGTTAAGCACATGCTGTAGTTGGCAGCAGAAATTGCACGGCCCCAATTTTGACAACGTCATGTATGTGGAAGGTAACTTCGGATAAGCGTACTAGATATAAGCATGCAATCCACTTAAGCAGACGTACACTGTTGGTCTCATTACTGTTCTGTCCAGCCAAATTGACTCCAGTTAACTGTAAGGCCTCTTCACATTCAACAGTCAAGCGGCGATATTGATTGGCATGTACAAATGACCAATCAGCATGTGACATGATTAGATGCTGAGTAATTGAAGACAGGTCATTGGGCTGTTGATGTTCCACCCTGCGGTAGCTGAACAGCAACCGTACTCTGACTGTAAGCATACCAAAGTGCAGTTGCTAGTCAGTTTCATGACAAAGTTAAACTATCTTTACAGATGAACAATGTTAAGGTTAGGTTACATTGCTGACTAAATGCACAACTCAACACAGATAAATTATGTAGAAGGTTTTAGAACATGCAAAAAATGACCTTAGCCCCCACTTCAAAGTTTCCAGAACCATCAGTGGAACTATAAATAGGCTGAAGTTAAGTTAGCGGGTAGTACTGTGCTGGAGCTAATTGCCTTGTGCTTTATAAAAATTAAGACATTTAATTGTTGACACTGTTGACTATGGTGTCAGCTGCGTCGCATCGTGAGTAAAAATCATTGTCGTTGATTAAGCGTGTTGTCTTAAACAGGCTGGACAACAAATAGAGGCAGGTCTACATTCCAAAACATTACAGCATTCATCCCAGCTAGATTTCTTGGTTTTGCAAGCACAAAGAAACAGTATTGCAGGACTGGCAAATCAACAGCGATCCAAACAGAAAACGCAAAAGAATAGGAAATCAAATCTGTATGTCCCTGTCATTTTTTACTCATTTTAACGCACTATTGCACCGAACTGTACTGCTCATACTAGGCTAGTGGGTGGGGTAACTTAGCGATTACCTTTCGGAATTTGCATGCTGTACTTTGGTTAACCGCACGCTCTTCATAAGCACACATTTCGATCTGGTCTCGAGGCCGTGTGCTTAAACAGAATCGACTGTATATAGTATCCTTTTAAAGGATAATGCTATTACATGGTTTGTTTCCTAAAGTATTTGTGCAAGTACTGTCCACCAGGTACCATTTGTGTCTGCATCAGTCTTTTTTTTTTTTTTTTTTTCTTCTTCTTTTTCTTTTAGAAACCTTTTGATGATGTCTTTGAAGTCTGGTTTTCAATACAAAGCACTTAGCAAAATGTACAAAATGTGAATGACTCTGGAATAAAGCTCCTAAACGGAAAAACAACCTTAATCTAGAGATATTACAAATACCAACTAATGGTCTTCCAGTTGCACCATATAAATTTGCAGTGTATGATGAAATGTCTTAATTGAAATGCCTTCAGTGCTGTTCATGAATCTCCTTGTAGTCCAGAAACAAAGACCAAAATAAATCCCTTTTTCAAGGAACGTTAGTAAGAAATGTGACAGATTAAATGAATGGAAATAAAGTCAAGAGGAATTGGTGCTCATGAAAGTGTCACTTGTGATGGGCTCAGATTACGTTCAGAAGGTCGTATCCAAAAACTTCCATGATCTGGTGAATAGAAACAGCTGTGCAATGTTATGAAGATTTGATAAGATAAGGCACGTCTGAAATGTACTAGGCCTGTTATTGATACACACATTGTTTTTTTGGAAAAAAAAAAGATACATCTATATCATGTAGTGCAATTATAGACCTATCTTTCTGCTTTTTGTTTTTTTCACAGAATAGTACAGTGCTTGTTACACAAATCAATAGTTCACTGCTTTAATTAGTCACATTTGAACATGTTTGGACAGAGTGATGAACATAAGGGCAAAGGCTTTATGTGTCGATGGATATTTTGGCAAATTGAGATGAAATTTCTGGGAATGATATGCTGGACAGCTAGAAAATACTGTTTTGTTTGTTTGGATATACTTCAGCATTGAATCCCCTAGTATGCTGATGTCCTGGCTTTTGGATAACAAATGATTTTTGATTCTCCATGTTATTGGCCTTGGTAATTTATGTGCCAAATCTTAGTTTACATAGTTAGTACTTTGTGATTTATATAGAGGTGTTTAGGATTAACAGCTTGCTTTGTCTCAGTTATGGTCCAACACATGCTGTACTATCTACATCTGTTAATACAAAAAGCTTTGCACTTATAGCTCAGCATGTATCAAAGCCCATATCATGACTTGATCTACATGTCAAAATGTGAGTTCCCCATGCTGCTGTTTGTAACATAATTCCACTGTGAGAATGCTGCACTGAATAGATGTTTAAAATAACATTTTCATTACATTAATTTTTGTGGCTCAAAGGAGAGAGTGTATGAGTCATGTGAGAGGCATCTCTTGGCTGTCGACAAAAGCCGCCAGACATTGTTTGTTGTGTTGAAATAGGGGAGAACCTAATGTTGTATAGCATTCTTCACTCATAATTCTTCTGAACAAACCAAGACTTTTGTTTTAAAGTCTTTGTGACGTGCGTTGACATGAGTGACTTTTTGTTCTTTATGAAAACCCTGATTCCAAGAAACAGTGGGCATCATACTTTAGCTCCAGTCTAGCAGGATTATTATTATTATTATTGTTGTTGTTGTTGTTAGTTTAAAGAAGTAATTTGGAAGCTGGGGGCACTAGGTGGAGGGAGACTTCTCTCTTTTCACATATGACTTAAACCCATGTAGAAGCACCTGGTTGTCAACCGTAAATGAGCTCTGCTTCAGTCCTGTTCAGCTTCAGTGCTGAATTGTACCAGTCTAAAACAATGTTAGCAATAAATTGACAAATTGCCAATTATTTACTACAATTCAAAAGGCTATAGTGAAAAGTATAGGCATGCCAAAGTAACACGTTGTGTAACTTTCAAAACTTTTTGAGATTTTTTTTTTTTTTTTTTTTTTTTTTTTTTTGCTTGTGTAAAACCAGTGGTTTTGTAATTTAATTAGCAGCCCGGTCAGCCCAAGGCTCAGTACCGGTTCATGAACCACAGTTTGAGAAACTATGCCTTATGCAACTGCTAACACTAGTAATATAATGTTGCATTTACAATGCCTCCACAATGAAAATCTCTGGTCACTGCCTCTGAAGAATAGACATACTTTGGCATTGTTTTTACCTCAGAAAAAATTTTTTTTCCAATTTTGTCTTACACATTGTGACAAAATTGAGTCATGAACCCAGTGTCATAAACTGGACCGTGTGGTGAGCTCAGTGCATCGTTACATCCAGCACTGCAGGTAGAAACGTGTGCATGGACCACAGTGGAAAAAAGATCTGGTCCTTTGTTCTCCCACACAGGTTTGGTTTTGTATTTTAGTATTATTGGTTTTGCTCATTGTTGTACTATGTGCTCACCCCCCCCACCCCTTTTTGCCCCCATCACTTTTTGGGGTTTTTTTGAATTTAAAACGGGGGGGGGGGGGGCAAACGGGTGGGTTTAAGCCTTGGAGTCACCAGGTTACAGGAAGATGTGCTGTACCCATTGATTTACCTATGG
>JABJVR010006326.1:0-12569 GCA_025773905.1 Chitala chitala
ATTGGTGTGTCCAAATTGCCTGTAGTGTGTGTGTGTGTGTGTGTGTGTGTGTGTGTGTGCCCTGTGGTGGGTTGGCGTCCCCTGCCCTGTGCCCTATGTGCTCTGGGATGGGCTCCAGGTTTCCCCGCGACCCTTGCCAGGACTAAGTGGTTAAGACAATGAATGAATGAATGAACGAATGAATACGTTGCTTTATACAAAATGTTGTTTAACTTAATACTACCTGAGAACTCTGGAACTGCTCATATAACATATTTGATGCCATGCAATTCACCTTCTTGGATCATAATGGAGCAGACACTGCTGTTATTTACCTGCTTAAGATATATTTTAGTGCAGCAAGTTCCTTGTCAATGACAGTGGTTTTAGATCTTCATATCACTGAGGCAAAATGGGTGTGACTCTGTGGAGACTCTAGCCCATGTGGCCACTATTCAGTCTATTCAAATTATTTTTTCAGATTTTTGTGTTCCTATTTTTAGCAGACCGAGATCAGCACTACATCCTTTCCTTTGAAATATGTGCAACAACCCCAACTGCAGTTGACATTCATCACAGCACAGCTACGTCATAATGACAATCATAGCAAGATGGTCAGACAGGAGTAGCTCACTGTGCTGTAGATGAACATTTCCTGTTTGGGGAACCCTTTTCTGGACTTTTGTATGGCCAGCACCACAGTAGACTTGACTCCAGGTTTGTATAAGGTTTACGATGTAACAGTGGCCTTTCCCAAAGCATTGACAGGGGTAAATACTAACTGTTTATAATCAATACCTTGTCTGTGGAAACATGAGTTGGAAATTCAGTTTTATACAAAAAACAGCAAAAGCACTGTCATCAACAATTTGAGATTTACAAAGATGATTTGACACATGCAGGTGTAATTTACAGTGTAAAGTGGTAATAGTTGATCTATAAAACATGTAACCATATTGTCACAGGGTAGTGCGGTGACATCAAGTAAAGGCAGTGTAATGGGTCTGTTGAAATTGTGGTTTTAGCTGAAAACTGCAGTGTTCCCAAACAGGAAGTGGGGCAGGTACTATTAAGTAAATGCAACAAAATTAATAAAATAAAAAATTTGGTAGTAGCTCATGCTGCCTGTCATGTTTTAAATTATTGTTTAAAAATAAATAAATAAATAAATAAATTTTTGATTTTGATGCCAAAATGGTTGGAATGGTGGACTGAAGGGGCATTTGAAAAAAAAGAAAAAAAAACATATATTTTTTTTATATAATTATATATATATATATAAGCAAAATATTCCATTTCAGTTACATGCAGGAGCTCTGCATATAGACATCATTTAGTTTCAGTTAATAAACATCATCAGAAGCCCTATTAATACAAGACACTGTGCCCACAGCATAATAATCCCAAACTGGACATTAAGGGAATTTGCAGTCCTTTTGTTTTTTTAAAGCCTTTCACCTGACTCAGTTACTCATATTAATTCAGACTTATCTCCAGCAAAACAAAAGATTCCTCCCCCTGCATTAGATCCCTCAGTGGATTGTAATGTTTGAGCTCTATTTTTAATCACAACTAAAAGAGAGTCGTGTACAACAACACCCATGCAACACTGGAGCAAAGGACTATGCGTCCATCTATCTCTCCTATAGCTTCTGGCTCTTTATTGTGGTGATGAAAGGTGGTGGGTTGCATCCCCTGTATTGAATTTGAAATAAAATAACTTTATATAATTTTATTTGGATAAGAAATGGGGATGAGTGGAAGAATGACTGCATTTACAGCAGGGATCAAAATGAGTTCAAGGCCATGCTTTATGGTTTCAGAAATGTTCCATCGGGTTTGCAACCATTAATGAATAAGATTCACATTATATTTTGACTTACTCCTTTTTCCTCAATCTTCCTGTAAAGCACGTGCACAAGGCCTTATAGGAACTAAAGGAGCATCATTCAGAAAAGGAAGTTATATACCCCAACTATCTCCTTTTTGGAGTACATTATTGGTCAAGATGGCATCCAGATGAGTTATAACAAAGTGTAATGTGTTGAGGATTGGCCTGACTTAAATCTGTCAGTGACTTTGATAATTTCAATTCTGTTGCATCTCCAATAATGTCTCTGTTTAAAAAGCCATTGAAGAAGCTATATCTGACCCCTGCTGCTTAGCAAACCTTTAATAGAATGAAACCAATGTTCAGCACTGCTGTTATCCTGAAGAAACATCATCTAAAGAAGTCTTAAACTGTTGAAGTGGATGTATCAAAGGTAGGAATAGAGGACATTCTGTCCCAAAGATATGGGGTCCTGAAAAGATCTTTCCACGACAATTGAAAGATTTTCACAGTTCTTTGGAAATTTGTATTTAAAAAGTTTTCTTTTTTTATTGACAAGGTGGTGAATATTAGAGAATTCTTTTCAGTTTCTCCTTTTGACTTATTTTTGTGGCGTCTTGCTCTGCTGTTTTTACAACTCTCTCTCTTGAAAGTGATTATTGATTATTGATCACTTCAAACTTTCAGTGTGTCCCACTGATTTTGTTTCTCCAAGATGAATTAAGGAGAACTTTGACACTATTGGACCCACAGTGCTGAGAATACTAAACAGTAGCCTGGCCACTGGTGTTGTACCCACAATACATACAATAGTGCAGACACCATTAAAAAGCTTAATTTGAATACTTAAGTTCTCTTGAATTTTAAACCCATTTCCAAGTTCTCATTTCTTTTTGGAAAAAGTGGCATATGTACAACTACGATCTTTCTTACACACCAAGTATTCTTCAGGTATTCCAATTAGGTCTTATAACTCTTCACAGTACTTGTTAACATTTTTGAAGATCTTTACTGATTTTCTGGGGATTTTTCCATTCTACTGCTTTTAAATGTTACAGTCACTTTTGACAGCATATAATAGTACCCTTATTCATTATCTAGAACACTGTATTGTTTTTACAGGCATGTCTTTGGAGTGGTTTTGATCTTATTTTACTAATAGAGATCGCTCTGTTGCCTTCATGACTTTGTCTTTTCCACAGCTTCGCTTCCTTCTCTTCCTTGTGGAGTTCCTCAGGCTTCTATCTTCAGCCCAATTCTGTTTTATTTTTGTGCTCTCCTTCCCTTTAATTATTAGACATCATGGTCTACAATTTCTTTGTTATAAAGATGATATTCAGATTTATCTTTTATCCTACTTTAGATTTGTATGTAAAACCTTATGTTAAAAACTTGCGTGTTATAATGAATATGGATTTCAAATTAGATAAATTAGTATTTAAAGCTACCTTATTTTAGGTGACACTATTGACTAAGGTTAAGCTATATTTTTTTCTATCAAAAAAGACCTTGAAAGGGTTATTATTCATGCTTTTATTTCAAATAAGTTGGAGTACTGTAATGCACTTTATGCCGTGTTAGGCAGACCTTGCTTGCATGCCTGAAGCTGGTCAAAAATGCTACAGCTCTTTCACTTAACAGGTACTTGTAAGCGGGATCATATTTTGCCTGTTGTGGCCTCCATCCATTGGTTGCCTGTGTGTTTTAGGATTCAATTTAAGATCTTTTTATTGACAGTCGAAACACTAAATAGACTAAACCTATACTAGTTAAAAGACCTTTTAAAAACCTTATTTTCCAAAAAAACGGTTGTGCTGGTCAACTGCTCCTGGAACTTTCTAAAATAAAGCATAAAAGCAGGGTAGTCAGTGCTTTCTCAGTTTTAGCCCCAAGGCTCTGGAATGAACTACCTCTGAATGTCAGGATAGCTGCTTCACTGGCTGTTTTTAAATCGTATGACACATTTTTTATTCACTGGCTTTTAACAGTATGAGAGTATGCCTTTTTCTTTGCTTGATACTCATATACTGCATATCAAGCAAGCCTGGTGGCTTAATGGGTAGAGCATCAGGCTGGGATGCAGACGTTTTCTAGTTCCTGGTTCCAATCCTAGCCCAGCCAGGCATTCTTAAGTAAGACACTCTAGCTTCCCATGTGTCGCTACTCACTGCTGTTTAGCACCGTTGTTTATATGTGCTTTATAAATAAATTTGATTTATTGCATAATTTTTCAAAGAAATGAGGCTCAACAGAGAGATATTATCACGTTGACAATTGCAAATAATTAGCCATGAATTTGGCACTTGAAGAATGATGATGCAGGTTAAGGGGATGTGCCACATTTTCCTTATATACACCAATCACAATCAATCACAAGAACCACCCCCCCCTCTTGTCAGCACGCTAGGTATTGTGGACAGTGTAATTTAGTGCAATAGTATAGACACGGTGAGGGACACCTTGACTACCAATCATGAATTTACAAACATGGCAAAAAGGGATTCAGACAAAATGTACTTGCAAGCACCTACCTTTTTCCCATTGATGAGTTATGCCCACATGTCTTTGTGTTCTGGGGTTAACCAATACATATTATCTAATTTCACAACAGTTTTGATGGGTGTTTAAGAAGGACAGTATTAACGATTTTAAATTGTCTTCCTGTCTGCACCTAACTGAAACTACTCAACACCTTTCCCCTGGTCTGTTGCACCGTCTCTCTCAACCACACCAGCTCTAGCCACACACATTGCTTTACATTTTTTCAAAACACTTTCACCAACAGAAAACTACTATATATTACATATACTATATACTACTATATTGTAACAGTAGATTGTCAGGCTAATTTGTGCCCCTACATACTCTCTCAACACCTATGGAAACAGCCCTGTGTCTGTTTATGTTTTGAGTTATTATCATGTACCTAAAGAAATTGTAGCAGAATCAGGACCCCAGATCAATTTTTTGTGTCTAGAGAGCATTGTGCAAAACGTTCAGCATAGTGCTAATTTTGTTGTCAGGATACCATCCACAAAGTAACAGTCAAAATGAGCTTCAAAATCACATTATGAAGTTCCTCAAGCCATTTTGCCATGAATCACCTTCGGACTGGCCTCTCTACCACATATGGGCTGAAAATGCCCAAAACTCTTTAATTCATTCACCTCTGCTTGTTTTATCTTTTCAGTGTGTTTGGGTATCAATCTTCTCAGTTTCTCTTAAAAGCCAAAGCTGCTGACATCATTTCTGCACAAACATTGTTCTGCTACAGCTGGCAAGTCTGAACAACAGTGCACACTAATCCCCAAAAACCTTTCCCCAAACAGAAGATTATGGTGGATAGTTGTCATCATACTGAACCCCTTTATCACCCAGGAGGTAGTGTTTCATTATGTTGATGTTTAGGATTGTGCAGACTTAACCCGGTCAGCTATGTTCTTCAGCTATTCTTTCATGTCTCCCTGTTGAAGGCAGTCATCTGCAGACTTGGACAGCCTTCTGCTTCTTTATATATTAATCCTTTATTAGTCCCTGTCACGGATTGCGCCGTTTGGGTTCTCCCCGCTTTTAAAGATGGCTCAGCCACATTAGCACATAAGTGCAATAGGTGTTTATTTTAGTGCTCCAAACAAAAAATAAAAATAAAAAAATCAACAGTGAGGACAGTGCTCTGTAGATAAAGAAACAAAAAAAATACGATACAAAACAAAACAAAAAAAAAACAACAATACGGTTCCCAAGCCTATATTTACAGTAATGGGGCCCAGAAACCAGCGGTGTTTCTTGGGCTTCTCACTCCTTCAACCGAATTTTAACAATACAATCTCCAATCTGTAATCCACCAAACTATCCAATCAACCCCGGCTTGGTCCAAGTCTTGCCCTTTATAGGCTCCTCCTCCACTGGCACATTATTTGGGCAATCACAATAATCCACATCAACAGTGCCCTTCAGTGCACACTTACACTTGTATTGATAACTTATCTCAAGCCTTTACACCATTAAAACACCAGCATAAAGAAAGTATTTTAACCTTTGTTTATTTTATCTCCCCTTTTACCTTTTTGTTACAGGCATGTTAGCTCATGTGAGTAACTTTGTTTTACAAATACGTGAGACGTCCCACATGTTGGGTTTTTTGTTTTCTCATGTGATAACCCAAACCAGGAAGAATTTGCGTACCAAACGCACCTGTTGGACAAACGGCTCTCACCAATAACCCGTACTCAGAAGAAAACTCCCTGGAGGTATTATTCTGTGTGATATGTGCGTGTATGCCTATAAAGGGATGGGAGCTGTTATTTTGAAATAAAGGTGTATGTAACCAACTGCGTATTGTGACATTGAAAGTGATCGAATGCTGCATGACTGGTTACAGGTTGTGTATAGTATGTATGTGTTCATGCTATCCGTGACCTGGGACAGAGCCCTCTGTCACAGTCCCACAACAGGGAACTTTCTGCATTTAGCCTATCCCCTGCAGGAGCAGTGGGCAGCCATTTTTCACTTTTTGGCACCCAGGGAGCTAGCACGGAGTGTTTTGCTCAGGGACACACCTGCTGTCTGTGCGGGAATTCAAACTAGGAGACTTTTGCATCCCAGCCTACCCATTGAGCCACTAAGGTGCTTCCTTATCTTTTCCTTCCATTGGCTTGTCTGACAGTGTTGCATATTCAGCTTTCTTGCTCCTGGACTCCTGTAATAGGAATGGGCACAGGCAGTGTAGACTAGGTAGACTATGGATTGCAGAAGTTCTGCATTCTGACAGATGAGATCTAGGATCCATTTCTAACACTGAAGCTCCATCATCACCATCCTTCCCCTCCCATCCTGCTGGTTGGTTCCAGAGTATATATATTATGTTTTTGTGTCACAAAAGAAAGTCATGTAGGACACTTATAGGTGAGTAAAATTCATTTTAAAAGTCTTTATTTAAACTAATGTTTAAACAGTCACTGTAAACATCACACATATAGACATTTGAAATCCAATAAATTATTTTTGAACACACAACATATATATTTTATAGATACTGGTTCTCATTTAGACTTAATCTAGTTCCCACTGTGTTCCTCAACCAGTACAAACATTTCCTTTAATTAAAATTGTACCTTGTTTATGTCATTTGGTTTTTTCCATCCTTAAGAGAAGAAGAAGAAGAAGAAGAAGAAGAAGAAGAAGAAACCTTTATTTGTCCCACAAGGGGAAATTACAATGTTGCAGCAGAAAGTACAGAAGAGCATCAAAAATTAAGTTAAACTAAATACCTATATACAAACAAAAATATAGCAATAAAATAAATTAGCACATACTAAATTAAAAACATAGAACAGGATTAACATAGAAAGGATTAACTTGAAATTACTTGTGAACTATGAGGTTTTGCATTTTTGTCATACAGCATTGAAGAACAAGTGTAATCAGTACTTCTTTTGACACATGTATTAAAGGCTTTTGGTAGCATTATCAACTACCATATGGGAATATGCAGTATGTAAGTACCAGAGTATTTCTAAAATCATAGTGCATGGACAGCATTGTGTTTGTGTACCATGTTCCAGGAGTCTTTTATTTTAAAACTGTCTTACCATGAAAGATTTGCTACCAGTTCTCTGTTTGCTATGCCATATCATTTTTACACTGACTGTGCTATTAATTAAGGTGATTCTTATAAGATAAAGGATTAGGAAAATGTGTCTCCACATTTACAACCCTGTTTGGTTCTCATTATAGGCCAGATTGTGTTTGTTAAAATCATATCCTGCTATCCTATTTGTACAAAGATTCTGTACTTAAGGACACAAAGTTTTTAGCATAGTCATACAGTTGAGCTGAATATTTTTATGAAGGCTGAGCACAGTCATATAACAAGCTTTGTTTTTGTTAAGTGCTTTGTCAGAAGTTGGTCACACCTCACTGATCTAAAATTGTCATAATGTTGGGATTAGTTTTTCCTAAAATGCTAAGGAAAATTATCTGTGGGTTGTAAATTACAATCCATTATAAACAGGAATCATACTATAGATAAGGTACTATATACGAGTAATGTGTATTTTTACTGGCTGGAAATTACATTGTTTTTTGTCATTTATTGTATGCCTGTGGTAGTGATCTGTCTAGCTTTCAGTTAATATTTAGTTTTCAGAAAAACTATAATGAACATCTTTTTTCCCTTGGTGAAACATTGGTTATTATGTTACTTACAGGGAATGAGAACCTCAGCAGGACTGCTGTTTGTAAAAACAAAACTTTTATTAATTGGACTTTATACCAGAGATTTATTTACTTACATTGTATGAAATAATCTGTGGGGATATACTCTTTTATCTTCACTCCTGCCAATAACGTAACAGTAAAAAAAAAAAAAGAAAAAAAAATAATAATAATTTAAAACTTTATATATATTCCACAGACTTCATAATATGCTTCTTTTAAAGTTGTATTTGCATATGACCTGGTCACAATTATATCTCCCAAAATACCTCTTTCGGTGTCAGCAGAAGTGTAGGTAATATTTGTGCAGATTCAGAATATCTTGAATTGTTAAGCATGGTCTTGACCTGGCGCTTCATGGTTGGTCAGAACAAAAAGCATTTATAAATAGCTTTTCTTTGTGCACAGAAACAATCATCATTTGAAAAGATAAATGGTATTTTACATCCGTAAGAAACAGCAAAGAAGGCAACAGAAATGGAGAAAATGAACGGTAAGTACCAAGTAGATGGTAAAGCATAGAAACATAAAAACATGTACTGAAGAGCAATCAACTCAGATCTGACACAGGAGCACAGCAGCAAAAATGTTAATTCAACAAAAGTTCAAGTTTGACAGCAAAAAATGACAAACACCAGCACTGCCTACCAAATTACAACATACTTGAAAGATCTCTGTAAGGCAGCATACAGTGTTGCCAAAAGCAAAAAACATTATTTACAAGAAACATAAAATGGTGTCACATCATCTTCAAGTTACACAAACTAAAAAGGATCATCTACACAAAACATTACAAGCATCAAGTGGGAAACAGAAGCCATGACTATGTACCATCAAGGTGATGGTTCCATGACACACAGCTGGCCTAGTTTTCTTTTTTTTTTCTTTTTTCCTTTTTTAATGATGGTAATTGAAGAGTAGGCACCCACTTCATGAAACCCAGATGACACCTACAGAGTAAGCTCTGTCTTTCATTTTTTTGGATCATACCATTGTGACCTTTGATGCAATTAATTTTCTTAATTCAATTTTGGATGCAATGGATGCTCAGCTGATTCACTAATTCATTTGTGCTACTCATTGCTATCAAGGGTTTATTTAAGGCCATTGTTGAGTTTTGTAAATTTTGTATCATCAATGAAACACTGACATTGTAACTTGAGAACCTCATAAGCAGAGTGTAAACCTACTTACATGCAGATGTTTAACCTGCACTAACAGATCCTGAATGATTGAATAATGTGTGATAAATAAGTAAACCTGACAGTTTTTTGACAGCTGTATGTACATCTCTGAATTATAAAATACAACCTCATGTCAGACGCTGTGATAGAACGTTTCATGCAGTATAATAGTTCAGAGTAAGACTTTTCACCTGCAATAAGAATTTAAGATTTTCATAGTGTGAACTTTGTGAAAGCCTCTTTTATATGAGATAACCTGTGCAGTCCTCTGTATCGTGTTACAGCAGAAGGTTTTTCAGTCACCTCTACAGAAGAGCTGCATTTGTCAATCTTTTAGGATCTTTTCTGAAGGCCAAGAGGTCTGAATGTTCAACAAGTGGCATTTCTGAAGCTGTCTTTGGCTTGGAAACTTCAGGGATGGAGAAAACTTAAAAAAGAATTACAGTTCTTTTCTCTGATATAATTCAAGCACTTATTGTTGCAATTCTGATATGATTAAATAGAATAAACAGCATTGCAGAGAAATCGTATTCTTTGGGGCATTAACAGGACCATAATTTATAACATTTAAAATAACACACATTTTGGGTCATTTTAAGTGTTAAACTAAAGAAAATAATGTAATTTAAAAAATGTACCTGCTGTTCTGTTGTTTTGAATTTCAGTTGAAAATAAAATGGTTCCATTATACAGTATAGACAACACTCAGCCATTTCAAAGATGTTGTTGAAAATGCACAAGTAAATGGAAGTCTGACTGCTGACGTTCACTTTCAACTTTCACACAAAAAACAAGGTGAGTGGAAGAATAGATGTGTTTTATTATTCTGTGCTGTGAACACTGTTTGCCTATAGCAGAGCTAAACATCCTCTTTGCATAAAGGTGTTTCAGGTTGTTGATTGTGGCCTATGCAATGTTGCCCCACTTCACCTGTAGCTCTGCAAAAGTAATTGGAATTGGAACATGCAGTTTTATGCATTAATCCAGAATATGCCAGTCATGCTCAATGGATGGCATGCATGGAAAATATGCAGGCCATGAAAAAACTTGGAACAGTCAGAACTGCTAAGGAGTACGTGTATGTGCAGATTTCTGTGAGACTGTGCCGGTGAGGAAAATAAATGGTAAGGTAATGGCATTGGGTGAATAGTACAACAGTGAGGTTTAGGATCTCATCATAGAATCTCTGTGTCTGGTAAAAAACCCCCGGTAATCAGGACAAAAGCCTGATTGCTGCCCCAAATGGGAGACTTGAGTTTTTAGCTCAGCAGGCCAATCCTCTTGTTTGGTTACTCTGTGTGGGCTGAGGAAGCACAGGTGTTAATCCTGGCAGTAACTCCCATTACAAATGATTTGTTGCACATGATAAAATACAAAAAAAAAATCCATACAAAAACTCCACCAGCACCACAGGCCACACTCTGTTCAAAGCATTAACATGAGTGAAACGCTGATCCTTACGATATCATGCACACTGCCTGCCAAATGCTTGGTGTAGTTGAAATGGGTGTTTATCTGTAAAGATGACTGTTCTCTAGTGTGCCACTGACTTTCAGAGATGAACCCTAGCCTACTCATATTGGTAATGGCATAGGAACTGAATTTAGATCACTGCCCTGATAAGGACATGTATCATCCAAGTCTTCCTTGAGAGGACTTTTGACTTTGTGTAGAAAAACTTCAAATGTATAATACTCTTTCAACAATGTATGTGGCTAGTCTCACATTGGAATGACCAGACATCCCGTTCTTCAAGAAACAGTCCCATTTTTTAGCACTTTATTAGTGTTCTGTTCTGACTTATTTTGAAAAACTATTTCAATATTTCCTCATTTCTTAAACTTTAATGTCAGACATAGCCTACATAGTCTAATCATTGAGAAGCAGCATAAGTTATGAGAATAACATGCAAACTGTTAATCATAGCAAAGGGCTTTTAAGAACCAATAAAATTACATCATATTACATAAGTAAACAATTTAAATAAATTATCCAATCATAATCCCGTACCTACTGTATAGTTAGTGAAGTCATTATGAAGTTAGAAAATGAGAGGAAACATTCACAAGCAGCAGCCTGGAAAAAGAAAGGCATGCTTGTACATTTAGTGGAAACTTCAAAGAGAATTTAATTTTTGAAAAATGACTCACGGTCGCAGCCTTCTGGAGATGGGTGTGAGATTTGAGGGGCTTGCGTTTTCATTTGTCATGATGGCCAAACCAACATTAGACAACATGTGCCTAAAAAAAAACATCTGAAAGCTGCAAAATGTAAGTGTGCCAAAGCAAATGTGTGCCACATCACATGTAAGTGTGCCACATCACGTGTAAGTTGTACCACACCGGGTGTAAGTGTTTTTTTTGTTTTTGATCAGCTGGGATATTAGTTAAATTATATGACCCAAAATTTTCTTCTGCTTGCACTGTATCTGAGACATGATTTAAGCAACATACTCGCTCCTCTGTGTCATGCCCTTGCCTGTCATGTACCCCATATCCTATAGATGCCAGTCTTTCCCCTGATCCCTTGTTTTGCTGAGTCACAGTGATAGTTATCCTTAGCATTTCCAGCTGTGCCTTGTTTCTTTGTTTCCTTGGTTTCCTATATATGCTCTCAGTCTGGATTGTTCCCTTATTGTATTGTATGATCCTTAGTACTGTCATAGCATGTATTGTATAGAGTTTATGTTCACAATGCTTTGTGACCCCTAGCTGCTGGTTGTGTTTTACTGTTTTGTCTTGTTACCTTAGCGTAGCCTTGCCTAGCCTTGTTACCTTGCCTTGCCTAACATAGTAATAAACTTCCTGCCTTCACTTGGACCTCGCCTCATCATACAAGTTCGTTACACTTTGTCAGATGAAGAAGTCTACTGTGATTTGGAAGAATGCTCATCGGTCATATTAGCAGTAGATGCAACCAATCATAAAGATATAAAATTGTTTCCAGTATTCGTGTTGTATTTTAAACCATGAAACCATGTAATGGTGAAGATAATTAAGTTTGTGTACCTATGCCCTGTCTTCTATTAAAATAAATAAATAAATAAATAAAAATTAAAAAAAACTGTAAAACACTTTGGAAAAACTGTTTTGCAAAAGGCACTATATAAAAGTAAAATGAAAATTTTAATAAAAATATATTCTCTATAAAAGTAAAAAAAAAAGTGTCTAGCTGCATGCATATGGTGTTTCTGGCAGGGGTGGCATCTGAATTGCAAGCAGACTATATTTCCAAAGTCAATGAAAGCATTGCCCTGCCTTAAAATGTAAGCTTTTTGAAAAAGTCACGAACGTTCCTTGTTGCCTGAGTTTTCGTGTTCGCTTGGTTGTTGGCTTTAGTTGAAATCTACGCGTATTCCT
>JABJVR010006327.1:0-12568 GCA_025773905.1 Chitala chitala
GGACCAAAATCTCTGAGGAATGTTTCCAACACCTTGTTGAATCTATGCCACGAAGAATTAAGGCAGTTCTGAAGGCAGAAGGGGGTCCAACCCAATATTAGCAAGGTGTACCTAATAAAGTGGCCAGTGAGTGGGTGTGTGTGTGTGTCTGTGTGTGTGTGTATGTTCAAAAATACAGTTTGACCATATCTAAGAATAGAGACGTATCACAAAGATAAAACTCATCCTATATGCTGAGAACTATATTAAATGCCATCTTATTGTGAGGGTTTTGCAGAAATGTCTTTCTAAACTTTGCTGTCAGGTGCACCTATAAAAAGTTTGCAGATGACCTATGAAATGGATAAAAAGGTTAAATAAAAGAGGCAGACATCTTACAATCTTAAGAAGATGTAGAGATTATACATTTTCAGTGACAATTTCTGTCCTTCATAACAAGCTTTCAAGTAAGAGAAATACCCATATTTGCTTTGAGTGTGTGTGTGAAAAGGTGTGGAGCCACAAAATCCGGCAGTTCAGAAGCTGTGATGCTTGTTAAAATGTTTTAAAAACCTCATAAGACCGATAGGAGAGTCACGGCACACAGAGCGGAAGCGCAGGAGAGGAATCCACTTATCAGTTGTGGCATGTGCAGTTGTGACTATCTGAATTTAATATCTTATCCCTGTGATGGAGTTGTCTTAACAGAATAAACATTGTCGATGTTACACTGATTATGACAAGTAGTCAGGCTAATCCCTATGTTTAAGTGTAAATGAGGGGGTAAAAAGAGACTGTTAAATAAATGCAAAATATCTGTATTGTGACACTGTAGTCTGTTGGAGAAAAAAAAGAAACCAAAAGGCTGAAATGGTAATTGGGAGAAAAGTCTCCTCACAACTTCTGTCTATCTGACTAGTTTCTGTATAGTATTGGTTTCAGACTAACAGAATTTATTTCTTAAAGGATAACCCACATTTTCCGAAGGAGAGATGGGGGACAAAGATGAAAGCACTTGCTGATTGAATTCAAGCATCAGAAGACTTCATATTTGTAAAGATATCCCAGTCTGCCATAAAACATCAATCTTGACATATGGGAATGAGTTTACATTTCCTTGGACTGGAAACGGTCTTAAAGCAACCAAGCTGTTCAGCTGTAAAATTTGATGTCGTTGCTGCACTGTTACCTTGCAATGAACTAGCTTCCTTTTTGAAAATGTGTACACACAGCTACGTCCCTTAAAGTAATTAAACTATCTATACATATGTAGGTGATTCAGCCAGCAAGTAAACTTAACATGTACATTCATTAGTTGTTTTTAATTAGTGCTGCATTTACATTTCTGTATTTAAATTGTGTCTTTTGTTACTTGTCATTAGTATGAGCAAAAACCAACCCATAGTGTCACCAGTTTTCACCAAACCATTCTATTTCTTTTGAGAGTTTGAGTTGTATAGGTCTGGTTAATAGCTAAAGAGTCGGGTTGGCACAAGAACAGTAGACAAGGAGTAGAGTAAGGCGGTCTGCAGGAGACCTTGAACAGTGCTGAAGAGAATACTTGGGTAGCACTCTGTTACTAGTAATCCGTGTGTCTCGGTGAAGTGGATTGCTAATTGTAAAGTGCTAATTTCACTACAGTCCACCTCCCATGTTAATAATAATAATAATAATAATAATAATTTTATTTATAGTGCACTTTATATTTGAAGTAAATCTCAAAGTGCTACAAATGATTTCAACCCAAAAGCTCTGATAAAAAGATAAATTTTAAACCAGTTTTAAAATCATTAACAGTCTGTGTGTTACAAAGTGCTACACATTATTTCTACCCAAAAGCTCTGATAAAAAGAAAGGTTTTCAGACCAGTTTTAAAATCATTAACGGTCTGTGGCATCCTCAGATACCCTGGAAGAGCATTCTATAGTCTACGTGCCGCTGAGCGAAAGGCCCGATCACCCATAGTATGAAGCTTAGTCTTTGGAGGTTTCAGAAGATGTCCTGAGACAGAGTGAAGGTTGCATGTAGAAGTATGTGAAGTAATGAGTTCTTTGAGATGGGGAGGGGCATCTCCGTAGATACACTGGTGGGTAAGAATGGCAACCTTGTATTCAATCCTGAATGAAACAGGGAGCCAATGAAGAGATTTAAGGATGGGCGTAATGTGGTCATATTTACGTACTCGCACCACGACCATGTTCAGCCCATTTACACCTCCTGGAAGAAGCAGTTGGCACTCAGTGGGATGTTTTGGTGATAACGAAAAGCACAAAACCGACGTGCTTCGTACAAAATGCGCCCTGCGCCATATGGTAGAAGACCGAACTCTTGGAAGCGCACACTTTGAACAGCCGCTGAGCGACAGTGCTTGCTTTCTTCCTTATAAGGTTTTTTTTTACGACTCTAGTGCTAAATTGGCACGTTGTCCTTGAGATGCAGCATAATGGCATACATCAGCGGGTGCACTACGTGGCAGAAAACACACTTTTGTTTGTTCTGAAGCTCTGCCAGGGAGACTTGGATTTGACACTCCAAAAGCTAATCTGGCGTTACGTTGGCTGCCCCCTGTAACGTCACTGCAAGGCCTCGCGGGCCGAATGTAGCAAGGTGAGGCGGCCAAGGTCGTCACGCTTTTACACATGAACCTCCACTCACTTCTAAACTCCAGTCCAAAACTGGTCCCTCCGCACTGTTTCCTTCCCCAAACTGTTAAACTGTAGGTTGAAAAAAACTGCAGACCACTATAGGAATCTTCACAGTGCCTTAATTGTTAATCATGTTGCTTGTAAAGGAATAAGAAAAGGAATGAGATGACAAAAGAATGCTTTATTAAATGCACGTGGATGTTTCCTTATCACACTAATAGGTTTGTTTCATTGTTTGTTTCTCATCTTCCTGTTTAGATTGTTATAATTAAATAAGGGCGACTATGATTGCTATATGCACTTGTAAAAATAAATCACAAACTGACATAATTATTTTGAAAGGTCATACCTCACATTCGGTTGTACCTCGTACCTTCTCTGTAAAGGATTCTGAAGGATGAAAGACAGTGAAAGTATTAAACATGAGTACTGATGTATACTTACCATTGGTGCTTCAGCATGGTTTCAGAAGTAATAATGTATACATTGAAATCTTTTAAATTGACAGGTATGGTGAAGAAAAAATGAATTAATGTGCGTTAGATGAAATAAAGTGGGCAGCATTGTGGCTCAGTGGGTAGCTCCAAAGACATGATGGTTAGGTGAATTGGGATCTCCAAATTGCCTTTAGCCAATGCACATGCATGCCCCACACTGTGTTGTTGCCCTGTCCAAGGCGTCCCCTGCCTTGCACCCTAGGCTTCCTGGGATAGGCTCCAGGCCACTGTGACCCTAACTGGGATAAGTGCCTTGGTGAAAAATTGTTAAATCTGTCCAACTATGTGGCAATAGGGTAAGTAGTGTCCAATATACAAATGTAGTTTTAGTGTTGTGTTCAGTGTCTTTCAGTGTTATTATTTTCAAACATCTTTCTGTACTATGCAAGCCAACATTGTGTTCTTTGTATATTTCACCCTGCATCACAGAAATCTGAAAGCATGTGTGGGGTATCACCGAGTTTTTCAGCTTATGAAGGGAAACTTTGTAGTCACTGTTTCAGCAGGGTTTAAGAATGACACACGCGCAGCGGAGTGTAGAGAGACCAATCAAAGGGAGTTCAAGCATGTTGATCAATATTTTTTCCACTGCTGCTGATCCATTTTTACCTCACAGAGCAGACTGGGTGTATTAAGACGTCTGTATATCATAATTTAATTGTATTGGATTTATAGTTACACGATCTGCTCACTGAATTCACAACACATAGGCTGTGCAGTCTGTTATACTTTTCACTCCATTACCTGTAAATCACACGTTCGCTTCTCTTTTGTACTACATCTGTGGTATTTGTTCGAGACATTTTGGATTGTAATTGCACTAAAAGTGTACTGTATGTTTTTGTTGAGTCAGTAAAGTCTGTAATTTTCTTTAGGATTTCTTTAACCTTAGAACTGTGCCTGTATTTTTGCAGGCAGAGCACTGTAGTTCACCAGACAAAGGTTCAGTTTCCCATAACTCTGTGTAGTTTGAAAACGTGTAAAGCTTGCAAAGTCTGCTTGTCCTCCTGATATTGGAGTTCATAGTTTTACTATCCCGAGGATACAGTTATGTAAAAAACTCAAAATAGCTGTTAGTGTAAAAGTGTATAGGTGCTTGTTTCCTGAGATGGAATGCTGTTCTAAGCACAGTAAACCCTGCCTTATACTTCTGAGATAACTTTACACTTATTTCCAGTGATCACAATAAATTATAGCCTAGCAGAAACACAAAAAAGACATACAATCCAAATACATATGGCATTACTCAGTCCTACAGAATACATGACACGTTTTAGCAATGTTTATGCAGTGTGGTTTCTTTAATAAGCGTTTGCTTTCCTGAGTTTTATGAGGACTGCTGTAAAGATGAGTAGATCACCTTGATACAAAAAAGGGGATGTGATGGCAGTGGCAATAAGTGTGACCCTGCAGGAAGGAAGACGAGCTGGCTTGCTAGGAAGACGAGCTGGCTTGCTCACACTAAAGTGTTTTTGGTCTCTTCTGCACTACCACACGCGCATCAGTTGTGATGAAGAGAAAGAGTTGCTAACAAAACTTTTCAAAGCAATTCAACTAACCAACCAATGATGCTGTTAGCAAACTAACATCTTTAACGTTTAATAACAGTTGTTATTTTTCTTTCAAAAATGAGTTTACATCGCCTTTGAAGATGAGCTTCAATGCCATGTTTTATATATATTTACAATATTTCTGCTTTATATTAAGAAATGCTGCTGGGCTGCTCCAGATAATACCTGCCAAATGCCTGTCACTTCACCACGACCTCAGATTATTGACTGTCACTGCGGCTACATTCTGCCGAAGCATAATTTAAGAGAAGTAATTATTTGTGTATGGGAGACAGGCTCTTTCAGTGTCTTAAACTTGGATCCCATGGAGTCGTAGTGCATGTCACGTTACGACATTATGCAGGGCACTTTTGGTACATTAGAAAATTCTCTGAACCATTTTATAATGGAAAATTAGGTATATAAAAATCACGATGGGGGTTTTCATCAAGGCTGATGAGGAAGAAACAGTGTTTGAAGTTGGAAGTGAGGTGTAGTGTTCAGAACAGTGCATGTGACTGACGTAATGCCTCAGAATAAAGGAAACCTCGTAGAACGTAATCAGGAATTTAACTCAATTCGCTCTTATAATTACATAATGTTGTCATTTCTCTGCACCGAGTGTTACTTTATTTTTTTATTCCATTCATTGATGGTTACCCGCGGTTAAGCAGAATGCATCGCCGCATGTTCCCTGACTCAGTAACGGTTAAGCAGCACTCATTAATCGGCAGCACCTGCCGTAGCCTGCAGTAGCATGTGGGATGGCATCTGAGCAGTCCCCAGGTGAGGGGCGCTGTGGGAGACACTGTCGATTGGTGCCTGTCATCCTCGTTAGCGTGATCACTGCAGACCCTTCTCAGTGGAGTGTGGGGGGGTGATGGGATCCACTTGCAGGTGCGTGAGCGTCTAGGAACCAAAGCCCCCTGCTCACCACCTCCCCACACTCACATGCACTGGCCTTTGCATCACCTCCCAGTGGCTTGACAAAATGACACGGATACGATATATTAACCGAGAGCAGCAGCCATTGCACTCTGCCCCCTGGATCACAGTGCGAGTGCCAGTGTCATGTTCAGTGCTCTCCCAGGACATCACTGCCTTATATTGGGTAACCGGACCCCGAGCTGTTTGTTTCAGGTTTATATGCCAGAGGAACAATGGTGAGAAGATGTATGAATAGCTAAATATAGAGCTGTGTGATTGATCAGTGTGCACAGTGTAATGGTCCGATCCTTAATAATATTATTAAGACATCTTCATACACGATTTCATCAGTGAATGCATGTGTGATGTGCTGTTCTTCAGAAGGCCGTGTGCCTTTTTTGTGAAAGTTCTGTGCATGCAGTACAGGTAACTTTGTAATATCACTGTGATATCAATATTTATCTCAAGTTACGGATTTGTGGATGAAACCAGCACGCATTAAGTAAGGCGTCATACCTTTAATGGACTGTTGTGGAAGGGTTTACATTAGCATGTGGATCAGTGCCACTCACCTGACAGAAGCAGTTACTTTCACCCTCGGTACCACCTTTCTGGGTCTCCACATTTTCTGCATGGTTAACAGACAATGCAGAAGTAAACCATTCAGATGTCAAATCTGAATTTCTGCTGTACCGCTTGGGAAGGCAGCTTACAGCATATTATACATGCTAGATATTATGAGCCCAGAATTTTCCCATTATCCTAATATTTACAAGCAGAAATTCCGGGATAGGTTTAAAATATTTCTATACACCACGGTTTGATACACAGTCATAATTATGTCAAACTGCTTTTTAACATTTTTCAGTAAAATAACTTGTCATAATAACTGCTACACTGGAATATCTTTTTTGTATGTTTTTTTTGCCTGTCCTAAGTGCAGTAGATATAGCTGAAAACTAACATCTTGTGTAATATGTATGTTGTCATGGGCACGGTTGTGATGGAACAATTAGAAAGGCACAGAGAACCAGATCCTGTTTGAGCACAGAATTGATTGATCACATATCATTACAGTATATTAAATACAGCCTCAGTGAGAATTACCATTATACTTCAGTAACTACTCTAATAATAATGGCAAGGTTGGTGCTTTGAAAATGGATGGCAGTAATCCTCTTTTCTAAGTGACTGATGAAAACATGTGTCTAACACAGAGTGCCGGGTATGAAGGTACTTGGACTTTCCAGTCACTCTGATACAACACAAAACCTCTTAAGCACAAGGGTGTGAGGGAATTTCTCAACAGCTTTTACACTCATTAAGAAATCAGTCATGTTAGCCTGCTTACTTTCATTTAACAAAATGTGATTTTAATTATAAAGAATATTATTATGTTTTCAAATGTAGCTGATATGAATAAAACAGTTCTTTTTTAATTCTTGCAATTACACACCCAAAATAGTAAGTAATTATACATAATGATATGTATTTAGTGGTACACGGAAAAAATAAAAATCTCTCTGAGTAAACGTTAAAAATGGAAAAAGTGAAACACTCAAGATTAAATCCAAAATTCACCAGCACTGCTGCATTGCCTTGTATTTTTTTACTATTCTGATTCCACAGCAACCTTTGGATACCCTTCAAAACTGGAAAGTAAACAAACTTTTGCAGCAAGATGCCTGTCAGTTGCAGTGTCAGTTATGGGGGTATGCTGTTGCAAGTATTGTAGGATGAAGAATGTTTATATCTTAGCATGCATACAAAACATATATACCCTCCAAACTAAGTTTTCCTTTTTAACCAAAAGGGACTTGTTTTGATACATGCTTATCTACGAGGATTTGCATTGTGAATTGAAGCTATTTTGAAATGCATCGATCGGGGATCTCTGGAAGAGAGAGGTAAACATTTCCTTCAAATACATATTTTAAATTGCAGCCATTATTTCCCAAAGATCCCCAGGGTCTCATTAGAATCGGGATGCTGTTGTCAAAATATTTATAGGTCTTGAAGAAGCCAGAGGAAAAAAAAATGGTGTGGATGTCTTATGTGGACAGTGCTGGCAGGAGAGCTGTGGGTCTGTGGTGGATCGTTGACTGGCTATTGATTTGTGAAATGGCTCTTTGCAATGATGAAGGGGCATTTTCCTATGTGCAGTGCTGTCTTGCGAGGTTGTCAGCATTGTGCTATTGTGGTTCAGCAGCCAGCAAAATCTTGCTAAATCTCATATTGCGTGCAGGCAAAAACCATCAGCATTTCATTTCTGTCGGCTGATCCTATTCTTGGAAGTCGCCCGTGGAAAATGGATGATGTGCATTTCCTGAAAGATACTTTGTCATATGTTTTTTTCAGTCCAGTGTTTCCTAGTTCCCAGAATGTGTTATGCACCTGAATATTCTAGAAAAGAAAAGAAAAACACATCCAACATTTTTCAAATAAAGTACTACTCAAAGTGCAAAATAAGCAATTTTAATCAAATTAGGAGTGTCGCAGTGTTTGTTAGTGAAAGTTTTGCTGTATGTAGGTAAAAAGCATTATGAAGCTGATATTTTTTACTTTGTTCTAAATGTTATTCTGTTCATAAACATGTGTAGGCAGTTGCTTAGGATTTCAGAGCTTCCCCAGAGTTCTTTGGATGGTGGTTACCCCCAGCTGCAGTCTCTGGGGGGCCCTCAGGAGCACTACATCTCACTGGGAAAGTTGGCAAGGGAAGCGCTGGGAGCAGAGGCCCCACGGCCGTGGCCCTCTCTAATAGGAAATCTCATAGCTGAGCACGCAGCAGCCACAGGGCTGACATGTGGAAATTGGGCCGTTCTGTAGCAGGGAGCAAGATTCAGTGTGTGTGTGTGTGTGTGTGTGTGTGTGTGTGTGTGTGTGTGTGTGTGTGTGTGTGTGTGTGTGTGTGTGTGTGGGGTGGGGGTTAGTAAGTTGATAGGAAGCAGTTAGAGATTCCATGTGGACATTAATGGTGATAGCTGGAGTGGGTTCCTGTCCTTCAGAAAGTGGGCTCAGACTTGAGTGGCCATGGGGAAGATTTTGCCAGGGTTGTCCTCCCACGTAGCTGTTAGATCATTAATTTTTAGCAATGCAAGGCTGCTATGAGATTTGGTGGTAAAACATATGCAGTAAAGATGAAGCTGAAACCACAAGGCTACAACCACACGGGACGTGCAAAGAGGAGGGTCTGAACGGGGACCTTGAGTGGCCCTGTCAAAGTCCTAACTTGAAACCTACTGAGTACACACCAAAGTACTTACCATCTAGAGTCCACATGTAGTCCCTGAGTAGCAAGAGAGACCTTGAGCAAATCTACCAAGAAGAATGGTCAAACAGTGTACCAAGCCGATGTGCAAATCCAGCAAACACTTACCAACAAATAGCAGATATAATGATTTCAACAGCTTGTCATTTGCATGTTTCAATTATACTGCAAAAATATTGACAACAGAAATATTGCCACTATAGTTGTTGACTATATAGGTTGAATATGTAAGGTCATTAATTATTGACCTAAAAAATATTTACTTTCATTTTTCAAGTTTACAAACGAGGAGCTCATATATCGAGGTCATAATAGCTTTGTAAGGTGCTGCATTTAGAATATTATTAGAAAGTTTATGTACTTACAAATGTATTTAAATATTTGCTACAATAGTAGACTTTTTACTTTTAGGAAGCAATATTAATTCAATTTTCAGCTTGCTCTATGACTTAAATGACCAAACCAGTTCTTTTTTTTCCTGCAGTGGGTCAATACAGGTTGTAAGAACATTTCCCAGAGTGTCGATAAAGTTGTGAGGGTAAAAAGGCTGATTAAAACACTCACTTGGCTGACTCCTTGCTCAGCTGCCATGTCTTTACCTTAACCTTTCCTGCAACAGAAACGACATTGTAAATGAAAGTAGAAGTCGCTAAACATCCAAGAACAAAATAAAGTACTGAATGATTAAAAAAAAAGCAAATTGAAATGAAGGACGTTTTGACCGGTCTATATGTGCTATGCAATACCATACTGTCCTGGCAAGGGAGATACCATGATAAAGAAGGTGGTTCCCCCATGGCAAGGCTCACCCCTGTTTCCCCTATTTCCCCAAATGTGGGCACCTCAACTGCATAATTTCAGTTGGATGGCTGCTCACTGAATAGGTCACGTGCAGCGTGCATAGCCATTCCCATCAACAGCTTGGGGAAGGCCTGAGAAAAGCAGGGCATTACCTGACACAGGTGAGCGAGTGCAGAGGAACCTTGGGTTATCACAGTCTCCACAGCAGGAGAAGCTGCCAAAAGCTCAGTAAACGTGCTAGTGGTGGATGTGGTCTCGCCAACTTGGAAACACTTGCGCCTAGTGCATGAGTACAATGTGTGAGCTGGAGCATGTGTCCAGAACCCAATTCAGACTACTCCGTTCCTTTGGTGAAGGAGCTTGCATGCTTTAATGCTACACAAGTTTTAGATCACTTTCCTTTCTAAAACCTGATTTTAGCTATTTGGGGTAAAAAGGGGTCACTTTTAAGTATTTATTATCAGCCACAACCACACTGAGATTTTAACATCTTAAATTTTACATTTTCACATCTTAAAGATTGAGATGGTCTGATGCAGTGGATTTTTCAAACATTTGTTTATTGTATTACATTATTTTTGTGTGTTTTAAAATCTTGAAAATGTTGAAAAAACTATTTTTGTATATTATTGTATAATATTATTTGTATCTTGTCTGTATTTTAACTATTGTTGTACTTTAATTTTTATTGTAAATTAAATAAATTTGTGTTTTTTAATTTTTGCTGGGGTGATGAGAGATGAATACCTAATAGAGAATTTGCTCTGGAGAAAACTTTCTGACTGGTATATAAAAAAAAAAAATGATGTGGAAGTCTGCTGGTTTGAATCCCAGCCCAGTCATCAGGTGTATCCCTGAGCAAGACACCCAGCGCTAGCTCCCTAGGCACTGAAAAATGGCTGCCCACATCTACCCCCCAGGGATGAGTAAAAAGCTGAAAACAAATTTCCCTGTTTTGGTACTAATATGGGATTAATTCTAAATACCGTATTTCTCCTAATTAACATGCCTGCTCTAATGCGCCCCCACCTGATAGTACAATACAAAACACGGTAAAGTGCACCTCTTGTATGCGATGAAAACGGTGACAGAAACGTGGTGAATACGTTGAAGTGTGGATTTGCAGAGAATTAATGTGTAAATGCTGTGAGTTATATACATTTTCTACAAGTAAAGATCAATAAATTAACACAAAAATGCTACATTATTTGGACAAAATCCGCTTCTGAATCCCAAATTGATTGTACTTGATTATAATAAGGTCTTCATATGCCAAACAGAAACTCCGATAATGATTGAATGATTCGTTTTTATAAGTCATAGTTAATGGGAATTTTATTTTTTTAAAGAATGTAGAAGAACCAACGCCGTTTCTTAGTTTTTCAAGGTTTTAAAATAGATGTGCTCTGCACATAACTTTTAACATGCTTGGGCGCGTTAATTAGGAGAAATGTGTGTGTGTGTGTGTGTGTGTGTGTGTGTGTGTGTGTGTGTGTGTGTGTGTATATATATATATATATATATATATATACCATATTTCTTCTATATATACGATAAAAAAGGTAAAAAATTTATGTGGCATTTCATTTATAGCATCATTTTGAAATGATATCTTAAAAAGAAGAAAATGTGTAACCTTTATGGAGAAAATGACCTTTTAGTCTTTATACACCCATTCTAACCGAATCTCGTGCATAACTATCCAGGTCCAATATCACCAAGGCTGTTTTATCTTGGGGTTCCTTCAAGAGCAGTCATGTTTAAATTAAAGTTAAATATTGTTTGTTACTATCCCTTGTTTTTTATTAATGATCACTATCTAGTTCTAAAGTCTATTAAAAATTAATGACGGACTTGATTTTCCCATTTATATACACTATATTGCCAAAAGTATTGGGACGTCTGCTTTTACATGCACATTAATTTTAATGGCATCCCAGTCTTAGTCTGTAGGGTTCAATATTGAGTTGGCCCACCCTTTGCAGCTATAACAGCTTCAACTCTTCTGGGAAGGCTGTCCACAAGGTTGAGGAGTGTGTCTATGGGAATGTTTGACCATTCTTCCAGAAGTGCATTTGTGAGGGCAGGCACTGATGTTGGATGAGAAGGCCTGGCTCACAGTCTCCACTCTAATTCATCCTAAAGGTTCATCGTGTTGATCCTATCATGTTGAGGTCAGGACTCAGGCCAGTCAGGCCAGTCAAGTTCCTCCACCCCAAACTCACTCATCCATGTCTTCATGGACCTGGCTTTGTGCTTTGGTGCGCAGTCATGCTGGAATGGGAAGGGTCCATCCCCAAACTGTTCCCACAAAGGTGGGAGCATGAAAAAAATGTCTTGGTATGCTGATGCCTTAAGAGTTCCCTTAACTGGAACTAAGGGGCCAAGCCCAACCCCTTAAAAACAGCCCCACACCTTAATCCTCCCTCCACCAAACTTTACACTTGGCACAATGCAGTCAGGCAAGTACCGTTCTCCATCGATTTGCCAGACAGAGAAGTGTGATTTGTCACTCCAGAGAACATGTCTCCACTGCTCTAGAGTCCAGTGTTGGCGTGCTTTACACTGCATCTGACATTTTGCATTGTACTTGGTGATGTAAGGCTTGGATACAACTGCTCAGCCATGAAAACCCATTCCATGAAGCTGTCTACACACTGTTGTTTTGCTAATCTGAAGGCCACATGAACTTTGGAGGTCTGTAGCTATTGACTCTGCAGTTGGTGGCTTCTGCGCACTGTGTGCTTCAGCATGCGCTGACACCGCTCTGTCATTTTATGTGGCCTACCACTTAGTGGTTCAGTTGTCAGTTCCCAGTAGCTTCAATCCATCCATTATCTTAACCGCTTATTCCTGGTGAGGGTCACAGGGAAACCTGGAGCCCATCCCAGAGCACATAGG
>JABJVR010006328.1:0-12565 GCA_025773905.1 Chitala chitala
CTGTGCTTGGTGGGTTTTCTCTGGGTGCTCCGGTTTCCTCCCAAAGACATGCAGGTTAGGTTGATTGGTGTGTCCAAGTTGTGTGTGTGTGCGCGCGCCCTGTGGTGTGTGCGCGCCCTGTGGTGGGTTGGCACCCCACCCTGGGTGTCCCCTGCCCTGCCCAGGTTTCCCCGTGACCCTCACCAGGAATAAGCGGTTAAGATAATGGATGGATGGATGTTAATTGTAGCATAATGACATCGCTGCCTACTCTTCTTCTAGTAAAGGTTAAGATAAGAACATAAGAAAAACCTTTATTTGTCCCATAAGGGGAAATTACAATGTTGCAGCAGCAAGTACAGAAGAGCATCAAAAATTATGTTAAACAAGAGACCTATATACAAAAACTTAAAATAAATGATAATAAGAATAGGAAAATAGCAATAAAATAAAATTAAACACTGTCCTAATTATAAAAAAGAACAGAGAATTGCATGGTGAATATTGCACATGTGAAATGAACCAGTCCACATTAGGAGTGACTGTTGTACAGTCTGACAGCAGCAAGAAGGAAAGACCTTTGGAATCTGTCCTTTACACACCGAGGGTGGAGTCTGTCCCTGAAGCTGCTCTCCAGTGCTGCCAACATGCAGTGGTTGACACTCATTGTCCAGCATAGATGACAATTTTGCCAGGACCCTTCTGTCTCCCACCTCTCGCACTGAGTCCAGAGGACAGCCCAGGACAGAGCTGGACTTCTTGATACCATGTCCAGCTTCTTCCTCTCCTTCTCCGTGATGCTGCTGCTCCAGCAGACCATACCGTGAAAAGGTAAGTACTTTAAAGCAGTGGTCCGGTACAGAAAAAAATAGAAAAAAAAAAAACTTTTAAAATGTTATTTCCATTTCTGCAGGGTTAGGGTTAGTGTCGCTCTCACTGATTTTGCATTACTTTGAGTTGTATTTATTATGCACTGTACTATGCTTGATTATGCGCGCGCAGTGGCCGGACCGTGAAAAATTCTACATGAAATCGCTCCATGGTGCAAAAAAGTTTGGAGACCGCTGCTTTAAAGATCTCACGTCACCTTATAAAAACACATTTAACTCCACTGAACTGAATTTTACTCCTAGCACCTGCGGCAGGATCAACACTCGTGGTTTACTCCGACAGAGGTCACCTGCTGTCTGTTTTAGTGAAGAAATTACACGTGTACTTGTACTTGTTAGAGGTATAAGGAAGGTGTGAAATATCGGAACTGTTGGCTAACCCTTTGGCTAAACAATCCACGCACTACCGAGGCGCTGAGCCTCGGAGCCTGAAAATGCGAGGTATCAACATTCACGAAGCCACTATGCTGCATATCTTAAAAAATTATTAATCCCACTTAATATGTACGTATTAGTATCAATTTTACACCGGTGCAAACACTAACAACGGTTTTTTTTTTGTAACAGTTCAGTTATTAAATGCCGATCATAGTCTAGATCAACTGTTTAGTAACAGCTTGCCGGACCTGTTATATTTAGACACTAATTGTGATAAAAAACCAGCACAGGACTGCAGCGGGATAGTCCAGCTACACAGCATACATGCATTTTTATACAAAATTGAACAAGTTTTGAATGAACTACACATGCAGCCGGCTACACATGTGACCCAGCGGCGGAGCGCTGCACGCGCTATCCCACAATGCTCGGGTCACGTGTCACACGTGGAGACGCGGACCGAACTCAAAAACTTCCTGGGGATCCAGAAGACAGGCAGGGAAATACCCGGCGACGTAAGGGCAGGTTGACAAAGTACGATCTTCAAAGGTCGAGAAAAAGGTGCTTTGAGCGCTCTGAGTTTTGGACCTGTTTTTATTCGCTCGTCAGTTTAACAGAGGTGTAGCAGGTTTTAATTAGCCGCGAAGCGGACGACGCACGTTTGTTTTTCATCGAAAGTAAAATTTCAAGTCAACGTGGACGAGGATGTGGTTGCGCTGACAGTGGTAGCTATCCAATTAGCTAATATTGTGTTTAATTTGGAAGACATCGCTGACACCACTTTACACTTCACGGGACTCGGAATGTAGTGGCCAGGTAAGAGTAATTTTAAAGCGGATAAAAATGATTTTGCCTGTTTTCTCTGCACTGAAACTTGAGTCCAGATGTACGTTGAATATCCGCATCGCTAATCGGAAGATACTTTATTTTCCACAGTTATTCATAAATGTGCTGAATGTTGTCAAGACAACATAACGAGACCGTAGGGCATACTGAGAATGGTAACAAGGAAGTTCGTTATATATACAACAAAAAGTTATTACATTATATTGCCTACATATCCTACAGGTTTTAATTATTAAGAACAAAAATAATTTTATTTGTAATGAAATTTATTGTATACTGAAATATATTTGTTACAGTTACCTAAAAAGGTCAGTGCAGTTCGTTGTATAATCGCCGCAGTTACATGAGAATCTGCTTTTTCAAAATTTTTGCTGGCAGAAAAAAACGTCGTAATTTGTATATCTAATACGTTTCACCAAGTTTTAAGTTTCGTGTAATCTCTTAATTCGCTAACAACGACACACGATACTTCACGACTCGGCTCCTTTAAATTCAGAGAGTTGTCAAGGTGTGATTTCTGACAGCTAATGGCTCCCACGGTTCACGGTGGCGCTCCGCTTTAAGCGGTCACTTTGGTGGCAGCCTGGCCGCGGAGTTTGTGACAAGGACATTACAGTCTGTCAGACACTAATTGCAATCAGCGGCGTGTTCCTGTAACACGGCCTGTGCAGCGTGTAACGTGCGAACGTGACGCTTCGGAGCTCGTGCCACAGGGCCCGAGGGCACGCGCTGCAGCGCGAGGTTGCAGGTGCACTTCTGTGCATGATACAACATGTAAAAGTGTTAATTCAGTAAATAAGCAGGTAGGGCATTGGGATAAACGGGGAGCGTGTAATGAGTGTCGTTTTACAAGATTTGTTGTAAATGAGTTACAATTTACAATTATTTAGCCATTCTGACCACCTGAGGGAGAGCGGCACAGCTTTGACAGAATCAGCAGGTGCGAGGTTTTAAGGCTTTGAACTGTAACCAAGATAACGGTGATGCCGTTAGGTGTGGTTTGCAACTTGTTGCTGATGGCAAAGGGCTCTGCACATAACATCTGGACGTAAAAGCACAGGAAAATAGCGCAACTCTAAATAAATGTTAAGCCATATGGAGAAAAAAATGCTTCAGACTTTGATAAGAGAAAATGAAATGGTGGTGGTAGTAGTAGCTACTACTAATACTAATTGGGGAGTTCGACCTCTGTGCAGTGGAAAAAAAAATTATGAAAGAGTAAAATCATATTTGTATTAAATCTGGCTTTAATGACGCCTACTCGTTTCTGTATGTTTTTCAGCTGCTCTGAGGTCATACTTGGGCAGTGCCTTTTATCTGTTAGACTGCCTGTTTCTGTTCAAAGTCCCTTTCCAGACCATGGACTGTATCACTGTGGCGATGGCTGTGCGGGCACTGGGCGTCCCTGGCTCTCATTGTGAGAGACCAGTTGCTTGTGAAGGGAGCTGTTCTCCTTTGCATATACTGAGTGGCGCGAACTGGCGGTCACACCGTTTGTGCTATCAAGCTCAGAATGGGAGGTTCCGCCGATGTCTCCTTTGTCAGCAAAGTTCAAGTGTTGTCATGTTTTCATGGAGATTGAAGGCCTGGCTGCCTGGAAACATCTGCCAGAGCGTGCCTTCAAAGCACGATATGGTGTGTTTTTCTGAAGAACTGCAGCTGTTATCGTAGAAAAATAGTTTCTGTAAGTTATTTTGGAAGGATGATATGGAAACAGGAAATACCCACATCCCTGCTTATTAGTCTAATTATACCATGCGCATGTTGCTAGCAATTCAACAAGTGCTCATGTACCGTTAAAGGATTTATGTTCACATGTTTTTTTTTCCTGATATCTGTTATTCCACACAAAAGTTGTTTTCCTTATAGACACAAATCTTTATTTTACAATTTTTAGAAAGTATTTGGTTTGTTCCCTTTTCATGATAAAAGTAGTGCTGACTTTGGAGGGTTTTTGCTGGAAACACAACAGTTTTTGAACAGAAACAATTTGACGAATTGAATAGAATAATTCCTGAAGCGTTTCTTTCACTTTTAACCAGGACAATAGGAAATGATGTACAGCCCATAATGTCATTCATTATGACAGACTCTGCTCATCACTAACAGCCAACATCTCTAACAGAACTTTGAGATAATTTTTTTTTCACTGCATTGCATCCTGGGAGATCAAATGAAAACAACATATTTCAACAGTTTACCAAAGAACACTTTTTTGTATATACACTGATTTATTCTGGGAAGAATTCTATGATTGGCTAAATGGTAAAATCAGAAATTTGACACCCTATATATGTATTGATGTTATTTTTAGCGCTTTGTTGGAAGATAAGATTTCTCTTGTCAATTGAATTTAGTTTCTCTGATGTCATTGGAAAATACTTAATACTTATTTAATTTAGAAAAATGTTTCTAGTGATTCTAACAAGTGTAAAGCCAACCGTAGGAAAGTTAAGGGCCGTTCGCTACTTAAGTTTTTCGTATTATTGTAGCTTTAATAAAATGTGTTGCGTGAAAGTTTTTGGTTACCAGACTGTGCTTTTGCCTTTAGGACTCGCTGTAGTGAACTTGGTTTGGAAACCCAGGTGCCGTGACGCAGATCCCGTGCAAATATCGCCCCAGCGTGTTTATAAATATTGAATGTAGCCGACAATTTATAGAGCTACATTTCTTCATTTGTGCCTGGACATGCTAAAATGGTCCAGTTAGTGTCTGTGGACAGGCAGTTAGACCTCTGGGGAAAGAGAACAGCAAAAAAAAAAAAAAAAAAAAAGAATTGCAAATATTTAGTATGTCTGAGCAAACAAATGGCCTCTGGTGTATTAAGATTTAATTGGTGTGACTTTGTACGTGTGCATGGTGCAAAAATCAGTGCATATGCTTCAGAAATCCAGCGCAGGTAGACAAAATGCAATTAATGTTCCAAGACTGACTGTGTTTGTGAACGTTGCAGATGTTTGTGCAGTGTCCAGCTGTGTGTACTGCTGGACAGCTTTCTTATTGTGAGATGTCTTGACGGCGCAGTTTGAAGTGTTCAGTGGGCCCAGACACAAATTAAACACAGTGATGAATGCTGGTTTATTTTATCTCTGCCTGTTTTCAGGAGGAGGTGCCTTGTGTCGCCCTTGTGGTGCAAGGGTAGGTGTGACCGGGGCCGACTTGGTGGCGGGGAGGTGTGAGGCGCTGCCAGGGCGATGAGGCTGCGCTGGTCCCGGAAGCTTCTTCTCCTGGCGAGGACGGGCCTGCTGCTGTCGGTCCTGTGGCTCGCCTACGCCCTGCTGACTCGCTCCTCCAACTCCTGGGCTCTGGGGGAGGGCGATGGGAGGCGGCACCTCGCCGACCGGGAAGCTGGCGCGGCCAGGGAGTGGGCAGAAGACCTGGAGCGGCCCATCTATAGCAAGCCCCCTCCGGATCCCTCGGCGCCAGGAGAGTGGGGCAAGGCCACGCGCCTCACTCTGAGCGACGAGGAGAAGAAGCAGGAGGAGGACTCCGTGGAGCGATACGCCATCAACGTGTTTGTGAGCGACAAGATCTCATTGCATCGCCACATCCAGGATAACAGGATGCATGAGTGAGTAAATCTGCCCGGCCGTTTCCTGCAGTTGTGTGACACCGGGGATCCTCGGTGTACTGGAATAAAAGACACTTCAATAATAATTGACAATGGAGACTCAGGTCTTAGCTTGTCGAGAAGCAATGCGGTTTTACTTGGTCTCTGTGCAGAGGCACACAGCACAGTTTGCTGTTTCCACTCGTAGTTCCGTGTCTCTGCCCCAATGCCACTGAGGTGAAACCGGAAGAACTGTCCTACCCAAGCACCAAGCCAATCTTGACTCAGGCTGATTTTGGCCAACTATTGCTCACAATTGACATCAGTCCCACAATGCTTTGCAAGTACAGAGTTAATATGTCTCAGAATTTCTCACACCCTCGGCACCCTCGCCGTGTTCAGAGACACAACTCTATAGCTTGCATACACCTTCCAGAATACACATGCTGGCTATTTGATTTGATTGTATGCTGTTCTGTCATTGGCTGAGCGAATGTGGAACTGTGAGTGCCCTACACCAATGTCCCCTAGGCAGCTTTATGAAAAATGGGTTTGCAGGGTAAAAACTGTTGCAGAAATATTATCCAGCACTTTTTTACAATGAGGGTGAAAGTAGACAGCCCTAAAATGGAGCACCTACCTATTCTGTGCCAAGGCTGCTGAATCATCACTTTGTGTTGGAAATACATTGTTCTGTAAAGGAAGAGTTCACCAGGATGACTGGACCGGTGATCTGATTGTGCAGCGATGCGGTGTTCGTGTATGTTTATGTCGCGCCGTTGCCTGAGCTTCCTGAACTGGGGCGGAGCCTTGGTGGGCGTGTCCCGTTTTATCTTGGGCTGCAAGCACTGTCCCGGCACGCAGTGCCTCACTAGGCTCCTCTTTCATCGCATAACACTGCCAGTCATATAGAGTCCTAGGAGTTACATGCTATTGTTTTCTGTAAAAACCAAAGCAAGATGATTTCCTTTGAAAATTTCAGTCTTTTCACCAGACTTAAAATGATTGGTAGTATAATGTGATTTTTTTTTTGCAGATTTTCTTTAGTGTAGCGGTGTGCACACAAGTTAATGAGCTTTTTTTTTTTGTTAAATTGCAGTTTTATCTTGTAGATATGAGTGTAAAACACTGATTCTAATATTTGAAATAATGGTATGAGGTTTGGTTGGGATGAAATGGTGTACTTTCAACAATTGCTATAACATTGTCCTTATTTGTGGTAACACAAATGTTAGTTGTTATTCAAGTAATATATTTTTTTATAGGTGTCGAGCTAAGAAATATGATTATCGAAGGCTTCCCACAACATCGGTGATCATAGCATTTTATAACGAGGCCTGGTCTACCCTGCTGAGGACCATCCACAGTGTCCTGGAGTCCACGCCTGCTGTCCTGCTCAAGGAGGTCATCCTGGTGGATGACTTCAGCGATCGAGGTAAGCGACTTGCGGCAGGATGCTGAATGGTACGAGGCGTGCCGGTGCATGCCGATGCACGGAGGCGAAACAGAACACAACAGAAGCATTAGTGAACTTTACACAGGCCTTGTAATAACACCATTCTCCTTTTGTGCTACAGATGAAGGATTAAAGTGCAGCCTTGTGGTTATCTTGCTCAGCGCTCGTACTCTGCTTTAATCAAATCTTGATCCTTTTCTGTGTCTGCTGTAGACATTGGGCTCATATTTACTGATCTCTGGCACTGTTGACCTCATTGAGAACCGGTACCAGGTAGATCTGTAGCATATGAGGCCTTCAGGCTGTGCACTTGAGTAAAGTGCTTTTGACAGAATGTGGATGACATGGTTGTTGGATTAAGTGGGCGTGGATCAGTGAGCCTGCAATGATTCTTAAGTTGGCACGAGCCTTTTGTCGGCAGCAGTTGTAGTGGGGATGGAGTGTTTGGGTGGCCAGCCTTCACAGTGCCCCTACGACCCACAGGCTACCTGAAGTCCCAGTTGGCTGAGTACATCAGCACTCTGGAGCGCGTCCGCCTTATCCGGACCAACAAGAGGGAGGGGCTGGTCCGCGCACGGCTCATCGGCGCCACCTTTGCCACAGGAGACGTCCTCACTTTCCTTGACTGCCACTGCGAATGCGTCCCTGGCTGGATGGAGCCACTCTTGGAAAGGTGGCCAATCAGAAAGAGAGCCTCGTTCCCCTTCCCCTTTCTGAGGCTGGTCGTTGCTCCAGCTGTCCCGTATTGTGCCGTCTGTGGGATGTGCGAGTACCTGTATTTGTAGTTATGCAGTTTTGCGCCTCTGCCGCAGAATCGGGGAGAGCGAGAGCACTATCGTGTGTCCTGTGATCGACACCATCGACTGGAACTCATTCGAGTTCTACATGCAGACGGACGAGCCCATGATCGGCGGCTTTGATTGGAGGCTCACGTTCCAGTGGCACGGTGTGCCAGAGGCGGACCGCAAGAGACGCAAGTCGCGGACCGACCCGATTAGGTGGGTAACCTGGGTTACTGCAGCTACTGGGCTGGCTGTGGGTTCCGTGAATCTGGAGTTGATGCGTTGAGTTTACAGTGCCAGTCTTGGAAACAGGTTCAGTGCAACAGGTAACGTGTTTCAAAGCACTTAGAGCTGTGTTACTGGTCCATAGTGGTTCTTAAAATTGTACTGACACTTTTGCGGCAGCCACCTGTGTGTGCGTGCCCAAGCACGTGTTCGTGTGCATACGTGAACTGACACACGGTATTCATGACAGGTGACAGGGACTAATTTACATTTAACATTAATATCCTGTGTTAAATATGAAGAGATGTTTGCTGTTTAACTTGCTCATGAAATGCCATTGTGAAACAGGAAAGGTCAGTTAACTAGCTAGACCAGTTAGTTACTTACTGAAAGATGGCCATATATTTTGCTATATAACCTGTGTTATATTTATTTATTTAAATTGAAAAGCTTAATTTACCGCGTTAGTGTCATTGTTTACTCCTAGCATCGATTGTTATTTTTCCCGTTTGCTGATTGGGTAATTAATCCAGATAAGCGAGACGTGCTCCTGCCTGAACAAGCATTCATTGTATTCTGACTATAGGAGAAGAATTCCAGTGGTCTGATCCGTGTTCCTGGTGTCCTCCTCCCCCAGGTCTCCCACTATGGCCGGGGGCCTGTTCGCTGTAAGCAAGGCCTACTTTGAGTATCTGGGCACCTACGACATGGGCATGGAGGTGTGGGGAGGGGAGAACCTGGAGCTGTCCTTCAGGGTGAGTCCTCACCTGTTTGCTGACTGCTGCTTTACCTGTGAAGCTACTGGTGTAGGTTACATTAAAGGTGGTGGTGATGATGATGATGATGATGATGAGCCATACCACAGAGGAAGCCATCTATACTGGATTGTCTCTTCCTTGTGTGAAAGTGGAACAGATGTTTTATTAAACGAAGATAACGAACTCCTCTGCGCCATGGTTTATATATGAGGAAATAAAATACTTTTTTGGAGACTTAGCCACCCATTCATTTTTAATGGTGTTTAGGTTGGTTTACTGAGGGTTACCGTTTTGAAACGAAGAATTAATTGTACTGATGTACAGCCGATAATTTCAGAGGGAAAGAAACGTGGGTGTTTCTATGGTAACGCTCGAAAAGAAATTTCATTTAAATATTCTAACATTTGCTTGATGTTCTTAATGAATGTATGTATAAAGGAACAATAACTAATTCAGTATGTTGGAAATGAAAATAAGATTACTTTTACAAAAATATATACATGTACATTCTGCCTGGGGACTTGCAGAAGGCTGAAAACTGACGCTTCTGTGTAATGCTTTACTATTGATTTCATTTTCGAGAGCTCAACTTAGGAAGAAAGATTGCTTAGCTGGCATGTGTAGACTGTTTATTGAAGTTTGTCATCCTCTGTGAACAATTTCAGTTCCAACTATGACCACTGAATGTTGTGTGTGGAGTGTCGGCCTAAAACTCCACCCAGTGTACAGACTTTGGCAACTGAATGGGATGAGGTTAGATTGGGGAGACTGCCCACTGACTTCAATGGGATGAGGTTTGGGTGGAGCTTCCCAAAGCACTGAGCTCAACGGGATGAAGATTGGGTGGAGCCTCCCACAGCACTGAGCTCAACAGGATGAGGATTGGGTGGAGCCTCCCACAGCACTGAGCTGAATGATATGATGTTTTGACTGTGAGCAGATCTCTTGGTAGGAGAGCATCTCTCCTTCTTGGACGTCCTCTCACGGTCACGTCCATGCACTATCTGAGACGGGGCTCTCCTTTGCAGGTGTGGCAGTGTGGCGGGGCGCTGGAGATCCACCCCTGCTCACATGTGGGCCACGTCTTCCCCAAGAAGGCGCCGTACGCACGGCCAAACTTCCTACAGAACACCGTCCGGGCTGCCGAGGTGTGGATGGACTCATACAAACATCACTTCTACAATCGCAATCCCCCCGCTAGAAAGGTAAATCAACTCCCATAATTTATGGAGTCATGTCCTCCATCAGGCACATGCGAGGAAGGGGTGGGATCTGGATGCTCAGACACCTCCCGTTCTGATAGATAAAAGTGCCCCTCTATAGTCTTTGAAGCAGCAACGGGAACAAATATGACAAAATGTTGACAAGTTAATTATTCGATAGAAACGGTGAAAAAAAAAAAAAAAAGAATACCAGATTGAACACGTCACAGTGCAGTAAACGGCAACATAAACTGAAGTGGGATGAGCACGAGGTGGTAATGTGAGCCCAGACAGACACAGCACCCAGAATCTTGAATGAGGTCCTTAAGTACCTCACTTGAGTTTCTGGTCCTAAATTCAGAGTCTTAAGTTTCGCTGTGGAAAACTGGCTTATGGCTATGGCTGACGATGCTGGCACAGTGTGGGCAAAGCAAATCAGGTATGAGCGTGCCAGTGTTCTCAAGTTCATCTTGCTGGCTGACGACCAAGTTTCATGTGTTGCATTATCATCTGGCCCCCAACCCCCGCCCTGACAAATTACATTATTAATGCTGGGGATCTTTGATCAAAAGATAAATTATGCTTTCTGAGCTGGAGTTCATCTATGGACCGGTGGCACAATAAAATGTTGCGGGTTCTCCGGTTTCAAGTTCTAGAGTTGCAAATTTGTGCTCGTTGTGTGTGAAATCGACGCATTTGATAATCAAGTGTCTCTTTTTCTGCTGTTGGCCTTCTGATGTGCAGCCATGTAGATTATCGTACAAATACATGTATGTTGTTTACTTTATATTTAAGGGGACAGAAAGTGCCAAGCATACAAACCTGGGACACGACATGCATGCTGCTGTTAACGACGTGCGTTTATGTCTTTGACAACAGACTTCATATGGGGACATCTCTGAAAGGATCATCCTGCGAGACAAACTGAAGTGTAAGAACTTTGACTGGTACTTGAAGAACATCTACCCAGACCTGCATGTCCCAGAAGACCGGCCCGGCTGGCACGGCGCTGTGAGTTGTGTTGCACGTGTGCGCGGTCTGTGTGCCTCTCTGCATCCCGTCTCCTGTCTCTTAAGAAAGCTGTCCTCATACAGGTACGCAGTTCTGGGATCCCCTCAGAGTGTTTGGATTATAACTCCCCGGAACACAATCCCACAGGAGCTCACCTCTCTCTGTTTGGTTGCCACGGCCAAGGCGGCAACCAGGTAATGATGAATTAAAACACATCTAACTGATGTTTTTAAAAGCGTTTTAATTGCATCTTTGTTTTCTTTTTCATTTCAGAGCTTCTAATGTAACTGATAAGAATCTCAAAGTTGTTTTCTAGTTGTCTAAAATGTCTTGGAGGGTTAATTAACTAATTTCTGTGAATGAAAATAATCTGTAATGATTACAAAGTTAAAATAATTAGCTGTGTTGTTAAGTAATTAGATCTGAATTTTTTGCGTAATTTATAAACATGATCCCTCTGAGTGAATGGACATTATGTACATTGCAATCTCTGACTTGATTTTGGTAAAAAAATATCATTAAAACTGTTCTGTACACCACCAAAAAACATTTCCACCAGTTTAAGGACCCCATCTGTATAGTTGGAAAATGGAAATTCAGGCGATGAGAAATTGCATGTTACATTTAGTATGGGGAAAAAGGGAACAGGCTGGCTGATTTAATATTAATATGAATTGGAGGATGAAACTGCACACGTAAAATTTTAATGCCAACTTTCTCAGACTCATAACAGTAGTAACTGATGCCTTATTGTCTGAAGAATTGAAATAATGAACTGGTAAAGCATCTTTAATTCCCCCCCCCCTTATTATTCAGTATTTTGAGTACACGTCACAGAAGGAGATCCGGTTTAATTCCATTACTGAGTTGTGTGCGGAGGTGCCAAATGGACAGACTTATATTGGGATGATGCATTGTCCACGGGATGGCTCTCCAGTGCCTCCGAACAGCGTCTGGGAATTCCGTGATGTGAGTTGTTGTGACTTGGGATGGGGGGAGATTGTGTTAGCTCATGTTAACATTAGCATTTGAAAGCATATTTAGCAGTTCCGCGGTAGAATTCACGGGGGCTGATGGGTAAACGTTTCCGATGCCTTGCAGGACGGGAGCATCTACCACCCTCATTCTGACAGCTGCGTCACCTCCTACCGCACTGCGGAGGGACGCACAGACATCCACATGAAGAAGTGTTCCCTGGGGGACAGAAACCAGATGTGGAAGTTTGAGTGAGCGGGAGGCACGAGACATCTGGGCCTAGGGACGCTGTCTCATCGTGTCCCATTCAGTGACGCATGCAGAAGACAGCTTTGCAAATCAGTCTTCCTCCTGAGCCTTAAGGTTTTGCTGTGACAAAACAAACACTTGTCGGTGCCTCACAGTATCAACTCACATTTTCATGTGTGTTATTGCCAAGTGTGGGGGGGGGGGGGGGGGGGGGGGGGGGGGGGGGGGGGGGGGGGGGGGGGGGGGGGGGGGGGGGGGGGGGGG
>JABJVR010006329.1:0-12565 GCA_025773905.1 Chitala chitala
TGCACTGAGTATGCTGTATATACAGTGAGGGTATACAGGGTTGTACTCACTTGCTGATGTACTCTCCACTGAGTACTTTGCCACAGGCTTTACACTTGAAGCATCCTAAATGCCACTGTCTCTCCAGTGCTAGCAGGGCCTGACCATTCTTAATGTCTCTGCCACAGCCAGCACAGCCTGCAACACACACGCGAGAATACATGCACACACACACACACACACACACACACACACACACAAACACACACATAAACAGTTAAAAACTACCATTATACCGGTACTGTATCACATTTGGCTGCCACAAAAATGTCAGTTTGACAACAATGTAGACTTAGAGATGAAATCTCATTGCTATGCAGCCACTAGGGGGCAGCAGAGGGTAAAAGACAAGAACATGTCTGTGACTCAGTGGGTCACATGTTAACAGCTGCTGTGTATCAGTGTTACTAAAAATCCCTGCATGCAAACACTGATATTGTCCTGTAAACCATGAATCATACATCATGAGTCAGTATAGAAAACAGTGGGATGCAGATGAAAAGGTGTGAGTAAAGACTGCAGGCTGCAAACATGCTGATTTATTCATGTGCGCAGCGCTCAGATAAAAGCTTTTACACACAGCAACACTGTCAGGGTCTGATCTACAAACAGGGTCAGTACAGAGCTGAGGACACTGCAGCCCAGAACCCCTACAGAACCAGAACACAACTGCAGAGCTCATGTGACACAGTTACACTACGTGCTATGTGCGTTTGCTAGTGAGAAACACAGACGTGCGCGTGCGCTTTGTGGGTCTGTGTGTGGGAAGGAGGAACAATATGTGTTGGGTGACTATCGTTTCTGCACCAGCTGTCTGTGTGAAGGTGAGAGGAGCCAGGAGCATCATTCTCACAGATATGCAGAATGACCTTTAGAATGTACGATCTGGGCTGTTCTGTGCTTCCTTGGCAACAGGGATGAAATGACAGATGACAGTGTTGCTCTCGCTCTCTCTTATTGGTCTGTGTGGAGGAGACCCAGGGAAAGGGAGGGGCCATTGTGTATTATCAGGTGTGTGTGTGTGTGTGTGTGTGTGTGTGTGTGTGTGTGTGTGGGTGTGTGTGGTGCAGACTAACCCTAGTATTGGGGCAGAGATTACCCCTGGTATTGGGCAGAGACTGTTAATGCACACTGTAAATCCTTGGCTGTCTCCTCTGCCCTTGTCACATCCTCTCTTAAAGAACATAAACAATTGCTGTTACTGAGCTGAGCCTCTAATGTATAAAATATCTTTGTTATTCAGCAGAGTCTAACCCTGTTGCTTTTGGGTGGAGATGGGGCCCTGAACCACCTTCTATTCATCCAGGACAAAGAGCCCCTTTTCAGTGAACTAGGTCTTGTGTGGAGGGGGACTGGTTCAGAAGACCATATCTGTGACAGACTCAACCATGCAGAACCATAAATGGTTCACCTGAACCCATCTACCACAGAGACACACAGCTTCTTAAAGGTACCGAGCCCACCAGTGACACGGCCTCCTTCGCTGTCAGGACATGAGATTAATCAGCGTTCATCAGTTATGGGGCGTACAAAGAAAGCCTTTCAAGGCTGGAGGAAGAGGAACATCTAATAGAGGATGCTGCACAAAGGGTCTTTCTTCTCATCTCACATGCAAAAGTCTACATGAGTCTCTGGGAAATCTCCTGGAAATAGACTTAAACGTACTGTGAGGATACTTCACGAAAGTGTCCTCTTTGGTGTTTGCGAGTCTCCAGGAAAGGCTCTTCATTGGTGTTTTTCCTTAATTTGTTGTGTTTAAGAATGGCTTCCTAGGAGACCACATGGAGACTACAGATGTGTCTAGTGTTACAATGTGAAGACCATCACACCCTGTCACACTGTTTACTTGCCATCTCATATGTCCATCTTGGCTCCTGGGCTGTTAGCATGTCAAACATGCACACTAGTACAATCCTGTTCCATGAACAAGATTTAAAGGGGACTCGGAGTGGTGAGACATGAGCGATGGGTGAGGGACATGATCCTTAACAAATCAATATGCAAGTAGATAGTTAGTATAATCAATCATGTATGGACCTAATCCGTGAGCAGCTAGTCAACTTTGTCGATCATTCATGTCTGCTGTACTGGCCAGATGGTTTTCCAGCTATCCCTCACTGTCGTGCCTGCTGTATAGCCCTGTCATGCACCATCTCATCACTTTCCCTTTCCTAGAGAGTCGTCATCATGGTTTATTCCCATTAGGTTAACAATCTACAGATGTTTGAGTACTGATGAGGCCCAGGTCTTCACCCAAATATAACTGAAGACTCCACAACTAACCCAAGCAGAAAAGGTAAGGTTAATCAAAGTTCACGTACATATTGACCATCTTGTGAGCTGTATTCTTATTCCAAATATCATTTTGCTACTTACTGACTCTTCCAATGTGAAATTTTTGTGCTGAGGACTGTACCTTGAATCACAGTAAAACATATTAACTGTGTGCTCAAGAATCCTTATTAAACTAGCCAGACAATTAAAACACATGGCTCCTCCAGTCATTATGAGTTTGGTTCAGGCTTTCACAGAAAGCGATAAGAGTTTTGATCAGCCTCTTGTGCAAGGTCATTGGTGGTTCCTGAGGGTTAATTAATGTCATTGATTGTCCATACAGCATTCGTAGACTAGTCGGATGATGGTACAGCCCATAATAGGTTGTAAGTAAAATGCAGTTAAGACATTACAAACTCGAGTGAGTAAAACAATGCCATAAGATGACATCTACAGTGAAAGGCCATACTGTGGCTGGACAACGATGCTAATTAAAGACAAAGATGGATACAGGGAGACCAGCAGAGAGGGTCTGACTGGCATCTTGAAATGAGAACTGAATGGAGGTCATGACTGTGCTAGACGCCTGCTCACTTGTTTACCAACAGGTCACCATCTCTGAGCTGTCTGGTTATGTTTCTCTAGCCTGAAGTGCTACATCATAAACTGAGCTGTACATGTGAAAGTGCACGTGTATGCGTTCTGTTCCAGCTGACTGTGGTCACAGGTGTGAGCACGGAGCGATTGGTCTGTACTCACTGCTGGAGCTGCAGATGTCCCGGGGGGGCGGCGACAGGGGCTGTACGCACCGCTGACAAAGGCAGTCCTTCCCGTTAAAGGTGACACGGTCACCTGCAGGGAACGGCCGTCTGCAAGGTGCAAACACAGAGCTGTCAGGCGTGTGCTCAACACGGACCTGAACGCACCCCAACACAGAGCTGTCAGGAGCTACAGACTCTAACAGGCTCGGAATGGAAATGGCACCTTTTCTGCCCTGCTACCACAACATCACGTATACTGATGATTTTGAAAAATGTGTCATACACCTGAAACATTATAAATGTAGAATATGCAATAACTGTAGCTGCTGTGCCGTTGTATAAGGGAGGAACCGTCCGATCACAGATGTGAATGTGCTGATTACAATAGAAGCTGTGTTTTCACTAATTATAGAACAATAAGAACACTGCTGTCACCTACTAAAGACACGGTGTCTGAAGGTGCAGAACCTCCGACTGGTCTGCTGGTTCGGAGCGGGTGCTCTTACTTGCAAAGGGTACACACGAAGCAGGTGGGATGGTAGGTCTTTCCCAGCGCTGTGACCACCTCTCCCTCCACAAAATCTCCGCAGCCATTGCAGCGCGTGCCGTGCATGCGCTGGTAGTCCAGGGTGCACAGGTAGTCTCCATTCTTCATGAAGAACCCACCCTGGGCCAGGTCACAGCCACACACTGCGCACAGACACAGTAGACAACCAATCAGCAGTCAGGGTGGTCAGCTGACCTCAGACAAACAGCCAGTGGTGAGGGGCATTGGTTGTTTTGACAGTGTTCCTGTGGAACTAAGTTGAAATGTCCTGGAGTGAGTGTCCTTCAGCGTGTGGAAGTTATGATGACTTTATGGACACGGCTCTGATGTCATGCTGCTGTACCTGTGACGCTTGATTACAGAACAGAGCGGTATAAGTGATGTCCTTGAGCTCTAATACCTCACCACTACCACTAAATCCACCTCTCCTGTGAATAGCTGCAGGCTGACACTCATAACTCTCTGTAGAACATATAGGGCTTTCAACCCCTACGCTTTAGCCTGGATACGGGCTCAATATAGTTACCCCCATCCCAGCTGCAACAGGACTCTGTCCGTGCTTATAAACAAAGCCCCGGTGCATTACACTGCTAAACCCAGTGTCATTCACAAAGGGCACCCACCCCACACTCCAACATCTGCCATCGTAACAGCCTTGCCTTCTCAGAACAGACAAAATGAGATCTTAAGTAATTCAGCACCCTGTGCCCCCCAAGCCAAAGGCACTCTGTGCCACCAAAAAGTGCCAGATCTGGTGGGAGTCTTAGCTAGAGACTCGTTACTTTTACGTGCGTGGCACCTAAACTAGTTTACTTTAGCAAATTCCTATCAAAAATAATTGCACTTGTAGCACTTTATTATCTTACATTTTACGTGTCATTATTACTGCAGTCGAAGTGAAATCAAAGTGATTTTGGTTCACCTTCGCACATTGTGAGGCAAAGCTTCGCACAGCCATCGTCGTCGTGAGGTCAGGGCCTAGTTCAGACCACAAGGTCTGTCTGTTCGTGCTCGATGTGACCTGCTTTACGTGCAGTTTTAAAGACTGCATTCAAGTTTAACAACTTCCTTTTCCTGTCTGTACCAATGTTAGCACTCAGATTATATCCGCTACCCTGACTCTGTTTTACATTAAACGAGTCTAACGCCAATAAACTAATAACTAAAAACCTACTAAGCATATAGTAATTCTGTCGGTCAAACTGCATGTAAGAAAACAACCAGCACATACTATAATGTACATTTACAAAGGAATTTTGTCCTAACAGAGATAAACAGTAGCGATGCTGTATTTAAGTGAAGCGTACTCCTCCTGTATGGAAAAGCAGCTCTGCTGAGCTGTAATACTGCACTGCAGCCTAAGGACACGCCCCGTCAGTAAGGCCTGACATCTGAGAGCCTGTCTCAGCTGACGGATGAATGTAAATACGTCTCTCAGTGATGTCTCTTATGCAGATGTGATGCTACTCGGAGGAACCTACACCAACATGGGCAAACTGAATTCCAAGCTGCCATCTTGGGGGACAATCCCATGTAAGGTCATTGCTGTATCAGCTGCCCAGTTGACCAATCAAGTATGGCCACTCCAATGAGCCACTCCCAAACTGTAGCAGCTGACCAGATGGGTCCAGTGAGAGGGTGGCTACACTAGAATAACAACAGGTGCCTGCAGAACCTGCATATTTCCACTGCTGGTCTAGGGATCCTCAAGATTTATTTAGCCTTAAAAACCCACCCAGCTGCAAAGCCAAATACTCATATGCCATGTCAGTCATGTCTCATGTTTACAGTGGCCTAATGGGGTGGAGATCCTGGGACAGACAGACAGCACTCTGACCAGTTGAGTCCAAACCAAAGGTGAGGCCTATTGTGCGAACCAAGGAGAGTCGAATGTCTAACTGGGTCAGAACCCCCGTTTACATTTGCAGTGTAAAGTGGAATAATCCTGCACTGTGTATAATGTTGATGGTGAGAGCAGTTGTCACATAGCATGAGCCACGCCCTGCAGATCTGTGTCCTGTTCGTCTGTCCCAGCACACGCTCGTATCCTAATGGCTGACACAGTCTTTCGAAGGACACAGTCTGTCCCGTCCCAAGTCCCACCCGTGAAGGCATGTGTACAAAACTCTCATAGTGTCAGCGCGAAGCCTCAGATACACTGGAAAATCAGAGTGGGGAGGTTAAGCAAGTGAGACACCGTGGTTACGGTGGCCAGGCTGGGTCATATCTACGGAGAGTACACAGGCAAAGGTGATGGTGAGCACTGAAGGCAGTCAGTCCACCCCACTCCCACAGAGACACTGGCATTTACACCCTGCCGTTGTCACCATTTTTACGTTTCCTGTTCAGCATGGGAGCTTGTGTTAGGGAGACCCAGCTGCCTGGTACATTAGGGAGCATGAGGTCATTGCAGCAGAATGCTGCAGTCAACTGGTTTCCATTATGTGCTCCCACAGTTCAGGCAAAATGTTCTGCTACAGGCTTAGCATCTAGTTTAAATCAGAAAACAAACATTATTTCTATTTCAGTGTTTCAGGTCGAGTTGATGGGAGCCATTTCAGGACGAGGGGACAGGAGCTCTGTTTCAGTGTTTCAGGCTGAGGGGATGGGAGCTCTGTTTTAGTGTTTCAGGCTGAGGGGATGAGAGCAGTTTTTCAGTGTTTCAGGCTGAGGGGATGAGAGCTCTGTTCCAGTGTTTCAGTCCAGTGGGATGAGAGCTCTGTTTTAGTGTTTCAGGCCAGTGGGATGGGAGCTCTGTTTTAGTGTTTCAGGCTTTAAGAACAATTAGCAGCATCTTGATCTGAAGACAGTTACAGAAATAGCAACTCAGTCCCCTAGTCCATTATTTCCTGTCTCTGGAAGGCTTACAGAGAGCCAGGAGAACAATTTGTGTAAAGAGAATGCAAACCAGTGTGAGGGGGAGAAAATAGGTAGTGTGAAAAAGAGAGAAAGGGAGAGGAGTATCAGATGAGGGGTGAAGGGTCATATAGACAGTGAAAGAGTGAGAGTTGGACTCGGGGTCCAGGCCAGAGAGGGCCAGAGCAGATAGCTGGACTCAGAGGCAGGGCCAAAGAGAACGAGAGCAGATAACTGGACTCAGGCCGGGCCAAAGAGAACGAGAGTAGATAACTGGACTCAGAGGCCGGGCCAGAGAGGGCCAAAGCAGATAGCTGGACTCAGAGGCCGGGCCAAAGAGAATGAGAGCAGATAACTGGACTCAGATGCCGGGCCAGAGAGGGCCAGAGCAGATAGCTGGACTCAGAGGCCGGTCCAGAGAGAACGAGAGCAGATAGCTGGACTCAGAGGCCGGGCCAGAGAGAACGAGAGCAGATAGCTGGACTCAGAAGCCGGGCCAGAGAGAGAGTGAGAGCAGATAGCTGGACTCAGAGGCCGGGCCAGAGAGGGCCAGAGAGAGCCAGAGCAGATAACTGGACTCAGAGTCCGGGCCAGAGAGAGAGTGAGAGCAGATAGCTGGACTCAGAGGCCGGGTCAGAGAGGGCCAGAGCAGATAGCTGGACTCAGAGGCCGGGTCAGAGAGGGCCAGAGCAGATAGCTGGACTCAGAGGCCGGGCCAGAGAGAGAGTAAGAGCTGAATGTCTGTAATGGATCTCAGTTTTTAGGGTTATAGCACTTTATGCTGTAAGAAGGTCAAAGTTCAGCACATCTCCCAAAAGTGGACATGCTGTGTCCTGAAAAGTATCTCCACTCACCTTTGCAGGTGAAGCACCTGATGTGGAAGTGCTTGGACTGCACCCGCAGCACCTCACCCTTACACGGTTGGCCACACTTGGAGCACTGGATCACTGGCTTCTCCATGGCTCTGTGGCTGTCCTGGGCCTGGGCCACTGCAGGCAAAGAGAAGGTAGGCCAGCGGTTTGTATAAACACATGACAAAGACTGTTCAGGAATGAGTAAAGGAAAACCAGGTGTTTGTGTTCACACATGAAAAACAACAGTCTGGAATGAGTTAAGGAAGATGTAGAAGAAATGTTTGTAGACAGTCTGGCAATAAAACCACATGGCTCATTCATTCTCTGTACTGCAGTGTGATGTTCACCGCTGCTCCTAAAGGCATGTCTCTGTTGGTTCAACTGAAGTAGCACGAAACCCCACAGACCCGCACTGATGCATGTCACACCTATCACTTTTGGTACACAGATTGTCTTGTGATTAGAGCACTTCCCCAATTTCCTCTGCCTAACATGGAGAGATGTTTAGTACCAACAATTCCACACCACCTGGTTACACACAAATGTCGTGGGAAATGGAGCAAATCCCCCTATCTTATGATCTTTTGTCTAACCCCCCCCCCACATCCAAATGGATCTGACTATTTAAGTAGTTATTGACCGTTTCCTATCGCTAATAGAGGCTTTTTATCTATAAAGCTCTCCAGTAAAATGGCTGACACAGAGGAACACAAAGAAGAGCAGAAGGTCAGCTGTAATAGTCTTCTCAAGGTCGTTAAACGCACCAACCAGGGAGCTAGATGTGGCAAATGAGCAGAACAGCATACTGCAGCGTGTACCATGAACTACTCACACAGGGCGTGGAAACAAAGAAAAACTAAATCCAGTTAGAGGCAGCCACAGTAAGAGTTCAGTCTGGCGAGGCCAAACTGGGAGCAGGTAGCAGCACCTGCGCCCGAACAGTGTTGGAATGACCTTGTGTGTGAAAACAAACCTTCAGACTGTGAGAGGCCTCCAAATCCCCCTTTCAGACTGTGAGAGGCCCCTACATCCAACCCCCACAGGGCTTCGTTCTAGTCCAGAGGGCTAGAAGGGCTTCAATCTAATCAAACCCACTTGAGAGGCATCAGCTGGAAAAAATGTGTCCCCCGGGGGGTATTTTGGGATGTGATAAGCAAGGAGTCAGGTCTGAAAACCAGGAAACATGCCTTGCTTCACAGGGCATTGGGTCAGACTTTCTCCCCAAAAAAGGACAGCATTGTGCTGCTGGTATGACTGGTCAAAAACGTAAACCATGGTGAATTTAGTGTTCAAAGTGCCAGAGATTGTGTGTGCTCACCAACAGCCACACCCAATGATCAGTGAGCTGGCCCGTTACCCTGAGGAACTGTGGGGTCCCCTAAACAATGATGGTAACTTTAGATCCTGCTGAAATGATGCTGATGTTTCATGACACACTGACAGCTGTCAGTCAGCAGTGCTACAGAAAGACAAGGGCAAAGCATGCTCCGAAAACTCAAGTGACTAACCCAGACCCAAAATAGCCCAAGTGAAATAAAGGGTCAGAATTCCACACTGCACTCTTCAAATGCCATTACTGAGCAGTTCAACAGCCAGTTAAAAGACAGAGCTTATAAATACTGTAGAGTGGACATGCTAAGGGCAGCTGTGACTGGGCTCACACAGAGCCCCATCGCAGCAGGGCGCAGCATTCTCTAGGACCGCTCCTATAATTTCACATTATTCTGTCTGTCTGTAAAAATACAGTGCAAGTGGTTTGCATGTTGAGGGAAGGCTGTGCCAGGACTAGCAGGCCTTGTGTTAATCCCTTTAGCAAGGAATGTAGCCCACGAGGTGCGTTAAGCATATTAAGACACGCTCATCAAAGCACTGTCAAGAGCCAGGCTACAAATCAGAGTCAGTCAGGTCTGCCAGTCAGTCAGTCCATCATGTCTGCCAGTCAGTCAGTCAATCCGTCAGGTCTGCCAGTCAGTCAGTCATGTCTGCCAGTCCGTCAGTCGGTCAGTCAGTCAGGTCTGCCAGTCAGTCAGTCAGTCAGTCAGTCATGTCTGCCAGTCAGTCAGTCGGTCAATCAGTCAGTCATGTCTGCTAGTCAATCAGTGAACCAGGTCTGCCAGTCAGTCAGTCAGTCCGTCAGGTCTGCCAGTCAGTCAGTCAGTCAGTCAGTCATGTCTGCCAGTCAGTCAGTCGGTCAGTCAGTCATGTCTGCCAGTCAGTCAGTCAGTCAGTCGGTCAGTCAGTCAGGACTGCCAGTCAGTCAGTCTGTCAGGTCTGCCATTCAGTCAGCCCGTCAGGTCTGCCAGTCAGTCAGTCAGTCAGTCAGTCAGTCAGGACTGCCAGTCAGTCAATCCATCAGGTCTGCCAGTCAATCTGTAAATCATTCACCCAGTCAGCCAGCCGGCCAGTCAGTCATTCAGTCACAGTGACACACACACACACACACACACACACACACACACACACACACACACACACACGTGTGTATACGGATGTGTTTATGGAAAGAGAATCACCTACATGCTCTCATTCTGCATTCTGTGCATTGAAGGTCAGCCAAGGCCAGGAGAGAGCAGAGTGACTTATGTCATTTTTCTAGGATGCCACAGATGCCAAGGTGACATATGTCCTTATCGCTACGGAACAGAGAGAGGCCCAAACTGTGCAAGCTCTTCCCCAGTCAGGTTGTAGCGAGAGACGCACACAGGTCTGTGCCCTGCAGCTACACACACAGATTGCAGCATGTATAATTGAACAGTGCTGTAGAGTGTAGTCAGTCAACAACGCAGCGTCTCAGGTGGGTGGGGGGTTGCCATGGCAACAGCAGCTGGTTGGGTTAAACGCTCGTGGTTTGTGTCCCCTCCCAGCACTCCTACCTACATGGGCAGGTGCTCTAGTTTTCTGAAGTATTCTTCTAAGCAGCCTTCCTTCACTGCTCCAGAGACAACAGTACCTGTCCTTCACAAGGCTATGCTAACTGTATGCTAAATGCATGCTAATGACTGGGCTAGCATAACAGGCTAGCACAACAGAAGTCATTAGAGCAGAGCTGAAGGCTTCATGTTCAGGACTCATTGGAGCCAATCAGAGTGCTGAGCAGGCACGCTGTGAGAGGTAAGGTCCCGAGGCTGGGGGGGAGAGCGCTGCGTGAAGCTTCCGGAACGTTCCACATGCAGGCAGCTCATCACAAGCATGGCGCTGCGCTCCACACATCCAACCCTGCGACATGTCTAAGTTACCGTGCAGCCTTCACATCCCACCAGCTGGGTGTGTTAAACACGTCCATTGCGTAACACTCCGCACACATTTCACACACATGCTCACGCTCACCTGGTTGTAGGCGCACACACAAGTCATGTAAGGTCCAAGGACACACAAATTTACTCACACACAGTTTTACCACCGTTGAAAACATAATCTCAGAATTATATTATATTATAAACACGTTATGTTTGTATTTTTGCCATGTAGACTTGTACACTGAACACGCGCTGCTTCAGACAGGAACTTCATAAACACTCTTCCTTCAAAAAGCATACACACACACACACACACACACACACACGCACACACACAAGCATGGGTCCAGTTCTTGGACTGTGGAGTACTAAAACACATTACCTTTCTCCTTTACCATGACCATTAGTTCTTGACCTTCACTCGAGCACAGTTCAGCGGTCACCTGCAGGCTGGCAGGCTTCACATGTATTATTCCCAAAGAGCAGCACGTCGGAGTGGCCAGACAGCGAGCAGGGAGCACAGAGATCTGTTCGCTTCTCTTCCCAAACTGAGCAGGCACCAGAGAGCGTGTGCTGCCTGCTCCTGCTCTCCCCCTCCCGCCCCCCTACTCCAGTCTGCCCCCTCCCTCTGCAGAGTCCAACCGGCAGCTGCTCCAGCCTTGGTGGCAAATGCAGATTCCTAAGGCTGTAATCGGTGGCCCTTAGACAGTGCCTCGCATTCCTGAGAGCGACATCGCTGTGACACGTGAGTCCGTCTCTCACTCGCACGCTTTTGTTCTGCCTGCCTTTGTTTCTGTGAGCTAGCGGTGAGCCACAAACATATGGGTGACACTGTCTGACATTCTGCTCTTTGTTTTGGTGAGTTTCAAAGCTGAACCTCAGTGTGAGATTGAACACATACCTCAGTCACATGCCAAACAGAGAAAAGACAGGAGTACCTGAGGTCTGGACAGGGACATATAGTGATACTCAGCATAAAAACACCTGCACTGGAGATACATACAGAAAAAAACATGCCCGTAAAGACACATAAAAGACAAAGTACCTAAAGATTCATACAATATAATACACCTGGACTACTAATACATACAAGAGAATACACCTATACTAAAGCTTCATACAGGACAAGACACCTGCACCAGTGATACATACAGGACAAAATACCCGCACCAGAGATACATACAGGACAGGATACATCTCGAGTGATACATACATCAAAGACCTTATTAAGACACGCAGCCTTTGTCACATAACATGTACCTTGCACTTAGGAACATATAACATGCTTCCTAGATGACCTTTTTAACCATGTAGTATGTTTACTAGCAAAACATACGGTATGTGATCTGCTCCTGAAGAACATGCATTTGTGTCATGTCACTGAGAAGGATGCAGGCTTTGTGCAGGCTTTGCTCTACATAGGTTAGAAGCAGATGGAAACATTCACCTGATGTGTCAGTGTCATCAGACACGCCTCTCTGTGGGGAAACGAACTCCACCCGACCCCTCTGATGCTGAACAAAGACATGCAGGGCTCTCTGATTGCCATGACGATGAGCCTAGACGGCCTGTCTGGAGATGCTCCCCAGAGAGTTCTCACAAGGGTACTTATGCTAAACAGCTATGCAGCATGTGTGTGTCTGTCTGTGTGTGTGTGTGTGTGTGTGTGTGTGTGTGTGTGTGTGCGCGTGTGTGCATATGCACATCTCCAAACACTCACAGCACGGTGGGATCATCTCCCAACGCTCACAGCACGGTGGGATCATCTCCCAACACTCACAGCACGGTGGAATCATCTCCAACACTCACAGCATGGTGGGATCATCTCCCAACACTCACAGCACGGTGGGATTATCTCCAACACTCACAGCAAGGTGGGGCTATCTCCAACACTCACAGCACGGTGGGATCATCTCCCAACACTCACAGCACAGTGGGATCATCTCCCAACACTGACAGCACAATGGGATCATCTCCCAACACTCACAGCATGGTGGG
>JABJVR010006332.1:0-12562 GCA_025773905.1 Chitala chitala
AATTTCCTGCTGCCTAACCTGGCACATAATTGAGTACAAACACTCAGAGAGATATTTATAATAAACCTGAAAGCTGTTCTCGTCTTCTAAAAGTTGATGATCATGCACTGCACATGCCCATATGTAAAACTGGAGTTTTTTCGCAGCCGCTTTCATTCGCACACTTTGCGTGAGAGTTAAGCGCTTTAGCGGTGATGCCAGTTATATAAATAGGCACTATTGTTTTCGGCAGTTCCGCGGCAGGTCCCGATGAAAGCTTATGTTAGACTATTATACGAGTTGTATAACTAAATATTATATAGTGTTAAGGTTCCCGTCTCAGAGCTAAATCAGTAACGCATTGTTACTGAGTCTAGCATGGGTGGAATACGGAGTGACACAGCTGTCAATTTTTTAAATAATGGACTCAGGAGACCACACTTTGTTTTATCCATTTACGTCAAGTACAAATAGTACACAGATAATTTTCAGAATATACTGGATTCAATTAGAAGTGCTTTGTTTTTTTTTTGTTGCACTTAATTATTTAACGCCGGAATTAATCAAGCATTTAATAAGGTCTTGCTCGCAAATCTCAGTTTGTTGCGTATATCATTTCACTAAAATTTAGTTGTCACCTTTTGCGTCTGGTGTAAGTAAAATTTTGACAGGAGTTTACTCTGTATCTGACCCTGCACGGCGCTGGTGAATTTAGTTTGCGCCTAATTACTCGACAAACTCCAGACTAGTTTTAAGTTCACAGTTAAATAATTACCCCGTGTTATATACTCCTAATATTGGTTCTATCGCAGCTGCTACATAAAAACATATTTAAAATGTACCACTTTATATGGAATTTAAAGTCTCAATCACTTTCCCACGAATTGCTACAGCAATCGCGTGTGTTGAAATTATTAACTCCATGAACTTCAGCTCAAGGTGAAACGAAATGGAAAAAGTCGTAAACAAAATATTTACTCACATGAAGGCATGGTAGATAAACGCCCATCCTCGCGGTCTTTCCAGCACATTGTAGAGGAAGTTCTGAAACTTTCTGCATCTCTTGCTGGATGCTGATGCGCTGGCCCGGGGTCCGGGAGGTACGGGGAGAGGGGTACCGAGCAGACCGGTGCGGTGAGAGGGATGAGCGCGCTCCGGAGTGGACGGCTCGCTCCTCTCAGTGTGCACGGCCGTGAGCGCAACAAACTCAACCCGCCTGTCATCGCTGGGAGCCGTTGGAGCCAGCATCCTTATACCGCCGTTATTTGACGGACTCCCCAACATGACCCGTGTAAATAGCGTCTACCTTTTCATTAAATACGTACTGACCAGGTTTTTACTACTTCATTAGTCCTCGTATTTTGCTAGCGATCAAAAAACGCTATTCATCTTTAATCGGAATAAGTGACAAAAACAAAAACAATAACGGCGAGCGCTTCCCAAGACGAGTCTTAGAAACCATAATTGGTTTAAATATGCATTAAAACAAGCTGTTTCCAAATCAAAAAACCAAAGCCACAACATTAGAGAAGTGGAGCGTTATCCGGAATCTACACAAGTTCATCACGTTCCTCTATCATTAAACTGTAAAAATTTAAAAGTGTCAGTAAAGCAGAAAACGTATTAACATCTATAACATGGGAATGGTTTATTAACGTAGATGTAATTATAAGAGCCGCGAAAAATTATTTAGGCTTACATCGACATTAAAGCACAAGACTGAGATACTTTTTTTTTAAATCTATGATTGAACATATAATGTAAATTCACAACCTTCACTTTTACTCGGTGTTATTTTTCCTCCAGCTCCCGTAATGAGTGCCCTGCTGCGGATGGTAGGCAACCCTCGCCCTAACTGACCGTCCCCTCTATTGCGCTCCGCTCACCGCACTCTCGGCTGGAAAAGCGGCAAAGTCCTTTAGGATGTTCGGATCAAAGCAGTTACGGATGCGAACGTAAGAGGATCTCAGGACCCGCGAGTAGAACATCTAACATCGGACTGCGAGGAAACAGCGAGCCTGCCAAAGTGTGCGCTTAAATCGGCAACACCAGCGTGGGGATCACACACACGGTTCCAGGGTCCGGCGGCGAGCGCGCGTTGGGCAGAGAAAAACAGAGGAGGAGGAACGGGGAGAGGAAAGGGGAGGGGAAAAGCTATTCTCCTTAAGTTTTTAAGACATGTGTTTGTTTCTCCTATTAATGAATGTATCCCCGTCACGTGCTAGTCCACCCATTGGTCCGCGACAATAAAAATTGCTACTCGCAAAGTGGTAGTCTACTCTTATTCCTGCGCAAGACTAATAACGAGTTTCGTAACAAAATTAAATTAAGCGAGTCATAAAGATGGATAGGGCTATGAGATCATACGAAATGGCATTGACACAATCATGACACATTACTTTCCTACTGACCCATCAATGCGTGGCCTGAACAATGCGTAAAAACAACTATAAACGATAAACACCCCTCAAAAAAATTTAAATTGAACATTTTTTATAGCTCACTTTTTTTATTTTTAAGTAATAATTTTGTAATAATATACGATATAAGACTCGTGGAAATTAAATCATACAAATAAAACACACCTACATTTTATAAAGTTTACTCCAACGTTTACAGTTTTACGACAATGTATATAAGTAAGTCTCCAAAATGTGTCTGGATGTGCCAATTAGTACATTTCATGTAAAACAGAAGAAACACGGTTTAAACGAATTAACTACCGAGTCTTGCTTACTTTTTCCAGGGTAGTGAAATCTAAGAATTTTCTACTTGCATATATGGACAAATCACAATTAAATTGGGAATAAATTCTTTAGGAAGGAATATGCATGATACACAAATATTGTTTCTGATAAGACACTCAGTTGTTCAATATTCTACAGATTACCTAGAGCATGTTGTGCCATTCTTAGTGTAGGATAACCTGACGCCGTTACTGGGCGCAAACTATCCACTGAGCAGACGAGCTCAAAGCAATTAGCAATTTCCCACTGTAAGGCTAAGAACATAATAAACCTGACGCGCCCACTAATCAAGCATCATTACTTCAGTTTTGGAGTAACTCCCAGCCCCGGCTCTTCCTGTTCTGTCACAGGGGAGACGCACTCTAACAAATCTCTAACAAATCCAAAGATCTCAGACAGAAGGGAGGATGACCAACATGCAAAAGCGCTATGTTGGTGTTCCACCACCAGCAAGTATTTTACACGATTGCCACAGGACAGGAAGGATGTGCGGTGGGAGGGGGGACGTACAAATGAGAAGTAAATCCATGCATATGCCCAGACTTAACAAACAGATAACTATATGTTTTAATATTGTGTGTGTGTGTGTGTGTGTTTGTGTGTGTGTGTTACACACAACGGTCACATTTTACATTCTGGGCTTACGGTCAAGTGAAGCGCTGTTTCCATAGCAAACGGAAGCTAAATATCGCAAACTTAAAGCTACCCTTTTCCCCCCTCCTCACTTCTCACCGATTTTTGTCTCATGGTCAGTTGTGCTCTCTGCTCCTAGGTTCAAAATCAGACTGTTACTCTGGGACCTTCTGTAAGTGCAAAAATAGAACACGTCAGCCAGACGTGGTTTTCTTGGCAATATTTTAAGTGAAACAACCGCGTTGCTCATGGGGAGAAAGTTTACTGAAAAGAGTGATTTGGGATTTATGTGCTCAATGCGGTCTGTGCGTTGCACTTAAAATAAAAGTACTAAATTCCAATTGACGGTCTTGTCATTTACACTTTACTATTAATTTTCACAACAATGCTTTGGTATTTGTGTGTAAGAATATCATATAGTGATATCACATGAATAGGACCACTTTTCATATCATTAAATGTATAGTAAAACTGTGTGGAAAAGGTCAAAATAACAAGTCTTGTTGCCTGGCTTTGGCTTGAAGATATGTATATACCTCATTGTCTCTTGCCAAAGCCAAGCTTTCTTACAGGCTAAATCAAAGAGTATTACGTTGCACACCTAGGTTGCTTACTAAATAGCAATCACTGCAGTAAACTGAGGAATGACTATGTGGCAGCGGCAGAACAGACAAAGTTAGCCGATCCCAGATGTGTAGAAAGATTTATGGTAAGTACCATTTTTTTTAAGCCTGGAGCACAGACCTCATTCACTAATTAGGCCCAGGTGTTTGTTAAAATTGACCATAATTAATGTTATAGTTAAAAATAGTAAATAGTTATAGTTATAATAGTTTTTTCCTTTGCTGCATCAGTACAGATGGTAAATGATAACACATTTATGAAATACAGAAATCTGTAAATATTGATAGAAGAAATTAAGCTTCAAAGCTCAGTGTATAACATGACCATGAGTTGCAAATTGCTGACTGGATTTCCTATTGCATATTTAATCATCTTACTTCTCGTTGTATTAAACAAAGCAGCATCTGCAAATGTATGCCATGATGTGTCTTGAAACCTTTTTCCCCAGTCAGTCTCTCTGTGCTATTTGTCTTATGGTCATGTGTTTACTGCATAACTAACACACAAGGACCTGGATCTGGTGAAGAGGAAGGAACTCCTGCTCTATCTGCCTATGGATATTCACATAGACCCTGAAAATCTGCTGTTGTGTTCTGCTATTGCATGTCATTCATTGAATAAAAAATTATAAAAATATACAAAAATGGTAGCCACATTATACATAATTATTAGTTTTAGGCAACTTAATCATGGGAGGACCTGGACAGCTTTGGCCAGAGGGGAGGGGGGTGTTACACGACTGGTTTTATACCAAAAGATGCTATCTAGCCCACAAGTAGAAACAAAGAAGGTTTACACTGACCTTACATAAACTGGCATAAATACCGGAGAGCCTGTGTTATGAGACAGAAAAAGATGCGTATGCTTCAGGTTATCCTGAATTCATATTCAGGGTTGTAGTATTAAATCTGGTTCCAATTCTGTGTGCGGTGGCCTATTCTAATCATGATGTGTTTCCTCTGAGTAATCCGGTTGCCTTTGTCAATCCAGAGGCATACCAAAGCGATGACTCTAAACTGCCACTGACTTACAGTTCAATGGTCTAAAAGTTATTGAAAAATAATGTACAGATAAAATGAAATAAAAACATGGCCACCTTTCTTTACTTAGTGAACCTTTCCCCTAACCTTCCATGCTTTTCTTGTGAAAGGATAAAACTGAAAAAATGAGAGATAGTGAGTTGCAGCCCCTTGAGTTGGCCTCTGCCTCACAGAGTGGTCCATTCTTTGCCACCAGATCTGCTCTGTCAGGTGTTATCCCAGTTAGCCCTTTCCACCTACACCCACCAGCCCCCCCTCCCCCAGGCAAAAAAACAACACCTCTGGACAAGGGCACAGCTGTGTTTGTCTGTCAAATGCAACAGTACGTAAAACGGAAGCTCTGAACTTAATTTACTGACTTTCGAAACAATTTTGTCCTGACGCACGAAGAAAACTTACTGAAACATTTCGGGAACGTATTGGCACAAGGACAAAGACATGGAAGGAAATATTTACCAGTCTCATTGTCACATGCCAGTTCAGCTGTCCCTGTTCTCCAGCTGCTAGCATTGCCAAGCACTACTTTTGAGCAAGGCAAGTGTCATTTGTAGTCCACAGAGAACTTGTCTTGGATACCTAGAAATGCAGCACATCCCTCTACAAGTATACACTGTCCTGCCATTTATATGCTATTCATGGACAAAATGAACATATGCACACTTAGATGTGGGGCCACACAGGCAGCTGCATGTTCACAGGGTGTTCAAAAATGGCTTTATTAATTTCATGTCTGTCTGAGGTATGACAGCCACGCAGAAGCTCACTAGGCAATGCTTCCTGTCATTATCTGTCTTCCTGCATACACAGCCTGAAGGAAAAGTTTATTTGAATCCTTCAATTTGGCACATGTAAAGTGGGATTTGTAGCGTTCATGCTCATGAATGTTTACGTTTTAAGCATGGGGTCCAGGAATTTACACGTGGAGAAGGCATGGGAAAGTCAAAATGTCACTTCAAGCTGTGCTAAAACGGAGTAAAAACAGCCAGATAATTAAAAAACATGTCGTCATCCAAAAGAGCGTAATCTTAAACCGGGGGGTCCCAGTCTCAGGTGAAAACCGACAGAAATCATCTCATACCAACGCTTTCTCTATTAAATCAATATTTGATCAACTAACAGTAAAATTATGTGACATATAGCTACTGTAACGAAGTCTTTTGGTTGTACTACCCTTTCGTAAACCTGCCGATTATTTTGTATCTTTTTCCTTAAAAAGACGGCATGCTTTCAAATGTAACAGTGCCTACACACAAACTCTTAGCAAATTAATATTTTTATACGACATTTGTAAAATGACTTCATTTTTCTTTGGTCTTTCTAGTGATAGGTTTTTCTGTTAAAATACAGTATGTAGACTATATCAAATGTTACTTTTTTCATCGTCAAAGAATTGCGCGAATTGTGTAGAGGAAATCCCAAATACAAATAAGTGGAAACTAAAATGAGAGTGTAAACAGTTCTCCCAAACCGTCAGTTGTAATAATGTTTTCTTTATGCCCCTTCTTGACTAAGTACGGAAAAATGAAATTATTTAAAACAACGAACGTCTGTAAAGATGATTAAAAGAAAAACAATTATCGTGACGCTGGTGGTTCGCTCCCACGTCAAACTGAACCACAATTCAGCAGGAAAAACTACACAAGCCTTACTGGAAGGTCACAATCGCCATATATGATAATATATGATATATATTATCTTCTCTGCTTGAGTAATTAAAATAAAATGGGTAAAACAAAAACAGCAAAATAATAATAAATAGCAACAAACAAACAACATCACCACCACCACCACCAACAACAACAACAACAACAACAACAACAATAATAATAATAATAATAATAATATTAGAAATTCCCCGCACATCTGAAAGTAACGAGTCTCCATCTTGTGTCTTCCTAGGGACATTACATTTCACATAGTTGTACCATATGGACCATTCTGCGTTGTCCGCAACCACAAAATTACGTATCATACTCTTTTAGCGCAATCTCTAAATTGAAATATTTAGGTAACATTATATAGGAAAAATTATAAAATACATCCAAAAAATACACGTTTATTGTATTAAAATACATTGTAAGGTCATTGAAGTTTAGTTTTAAAATCAATGTCACAATACAGTATAGCCGGAATATGGTACGATTTTGGGGACGGGCACATTTTCGGCGACTTTATCCGAAGTAACCATAGCGACTTATTTATATAGCTAGATATTCAAGGGAAACGCAGCAGGAGCGATGCAAGAAGTTTACCTGGCTGGCGCCGAGGTGCCCGAGCTGTACCTGCACCTACAGTCAATTACAGTCTGTACAGTTACACGCGTAGTCTCGGCATATTATGTACATCTTTACACGAAGTTACTTTATTGAGATGCCCTCTACATTTTTGTCACAAATATAACCAAACAGCATTTTGATGTTAAATCCTTTGATCCAACGGAGCCCCGTGGGTTACGCAGGAGACTTTCCGTGAAAACACGATTCACCACCCAGTGCGATCCAAGCCCCTAAGACTTGTTAGGAAATGACACATGGTAACAGAGACAGGATACATAAACTCCGGTGGCACGCAAAACTCAAAAATTTCCAAGTGACAGGAAATCTGAATCATTGTGGTTTTTCGAGGTCTCACTCCTTGAACTACACTATACTAATTACACGAAGTGCGGACCTTGTTAACTGGTGTCGGCAGTGGGTTCACAAATTGTAAATGAGTGGGGTTTTATGATCGCAATCCCCACTAAGATATACCATCCTAAGTAAGCGAAAGAGGGTTTTCAGGTTATTATGCAACTTCACCGGTATCCCGGACTCCTCACTCGACAAAACGTCGTTTGATTTACACTATACGACTAAATCACACTAGTCCTGTTGGTTGTGCGATAACAAATGCCGGTATTAGTTAGATTTGCGGGATTTTATTCTGGAGGTACAAATAATAGCCAATACGTCCTTACCCACGTAAAATCCCGAGGTTGACGTCAGAATCCACCATCCAATAAATACGACGCGGTTTGCATCGAATTTGACATTTACCTTCTATAATACGTTACGTACATTGACTCAGTTTCTCTCACAGTCAGAGGCAATAAGAAATTCAAATTTATAACCATAAAAACCCAAAATGACATTAATTACACTGACCTTCCTTTTCTCGGTATTTTACCTTCAAGTGATTTACAGAACATACCGAGCTTATTAGGCAAAACAACACAATAAATTAGGAAACATCCACATTTTATACTTTTTATTTTCTCACAAACAAAAAAAAATTTGTTTACAAAAATTAAGCACAAAAATAATATTGGTATCTATCTATTGCATATCATGCTGGCAGTATCAACTACATGCAGAATCAACATAACATCAATAATAGTTATAAAATAACAAGGAAATAAATTTAGGGAAAAATATTACAATACCAGGAAAAATAAACCTATGTTAAACTTATGAAACCTTATAAAAGAAAACACTATGATATAAAAACGTTCCTGGATAAGCATAATTTGTAAACACTTCTGGCAGGAACGTGAACGAAAGGACAGAAGAGGAGGAGAGAGATCCGGTAGAATAAGTGTCACCCTTTTTTTCTATAAAAGGGCGTGTGCAGGGGCGGGGGGGGGGGCTGTGTTTCCAGGTCTAGTGTCTGGTCCAAAGGGAGGGTTTACAGCACAATGTCAAGCACAGAAAGATCACAAGGGCACAGAATTACGCTCCACAAACACTCACATCTTCGCACACGGTCACGGGTCCAGGGTCACGACTCACACACGCTCAGCGTCAACAAAGCAGCCGGGAGCGCAACTCGTGTACAGAGTCACAGTGAACGTCACAGTGGGATTTAACACAATTTTGTTTTTTTTGTCCCCCCGCTCGCAACCCGCATTCGCGGCCGGACTGCTTTGGGGTCTGTACAAACGAATCAGAAGAGCAAGGCACGTCACCGTTTACGTTCGCTGGAAACGTGCAGACAGACAGTCGGTTCGTGAACTCTTGAAATGCAACAGGGCAAGGAGTTCTGGGCAGAACACAAGATAGGAAAGATGTGAAAGGAAGACGGTGGCGAAATAAGGTGGAACAGAAATCGCAGAGTGTGTGACTAGGAGAAGGACTGGGGCTCAAAAAGGCATTGGTCAGGATTCTGGCGTGCACGTGTGTGTGTGTGTGTGTGTGAGAGTGTGTATGTGAGACTTATTGCGCCATCAGTGGTATCAGGGTGCTGAGCGTGGCCACGGTGGGGTGGTGGGCGTGGCCTCAGTCAGCAGTGACCTGCGCGGTCACCTGTCCGTCAGCCGTCTGACTGGTGGACTGGATGAACATTGGCTGGGTTAGCTCCTGCCCTGCTGGCATCGTTACTTGCTGGATCTGGTACAGCTGCTGCAGAAAGAAGAGAAACAGCTAAAGTGGGATTCTGCACTGTGCCTGGACTTGGAAGAGAGAGGAACAAATGACTATCAAAAAAGTGTCCGTATCCCACACTCTCAAATCCAGCATAGCCAGTGTAAGAACACTGACCAGTTCTTTAGCAGATACTGTGCTTGTGCACATGCAAAGAGAGTGACAGAGAGAGGAGATGGACACCATCATGGTCACTGAGATGCTCACAGGTTATGCTCATTGCCCTTTGCGCGTGAATCGCTTTGTTAAAATACAGACTGCTACTAAACAGCAAACAGAGCATTCAGACATCAGATTTTGTCTTTAATCAGCACAATAATGTATCCCTGGGTTCATCTCCTTCACTGACTTAAGAATTTAATATTATTGTCAATTATACAGAAATTTTGTTTCTGTTATTAGGTTTTATTTAGTACATTATAAAATCTACAGGACTCCAGGTCACAGGGACCGAAAACATTGGAAGGGTGGAGGGGGGGGGGGAAAAAAAAAAACACGGTGTTCTTACTAAGGATGAAATGTTTACCGGTTTCATGGTAATTCCCAACAGTTAATATTACATTTTAAATTTTAATAATTAAATCTGTGGTTTATTACCACACTTTGAAAACTTCCCACTAAAGGGTTCGAGCATCAGCCAGACTTAGCAAGTCTCCTAGACGCAGGCACAGAATACACTGCGGTCTGTTGTGTCTCTGTGAGAACATAGGGAAGGCAGCGGCAGCGTTCCACAGATGTTTCAGCCTACTAAAGAAGACCAAGTCTGAAATGCGGTCATAGTTTAGTTTTTATAAGAGTACTGTTTGAACATTTTCAGCACATTTTAACAATGCCCCTACAGTACTGGTAAATGTGATATTTTTTTATAATCATGATGTAAAATTTTCATACCATTTCAATGCTAGCTGTGAGTAAGGGGCGGCGGGGTGAACTCGAAAGGCACAGACAGGCAGAGTGGAGTGCGCCGGGTGCTTACCTGTCCATCGGTGAACTGGTTAAACTGCTGCTGTCCTTGCTGAACCTCTGTCTGTGTGATCTGGGCGGGGTGGCACATGCACGCAACGCATCAGGCAGTCATCACAGAGTTCAAGGCTTACACATGTCTGTCCTTCTCATTGACACGCGTGCACACGCACAACACTAGTGCATTGGTAGCACAGTGACAAATGAACTAGACACAAAGGTCAACTTTGCCATAACTGAACTGAAAGACCTAAACTTATATACAGATACAAGAACATGGCAATAGGGTGTTGACAATATAAATGAACAAAATTCAATAAAGTGACATATAAGGAAGTTCATATATTACTGCATCAAACCTGTGTACGCAAAGACATGGCATTACACAAAAATGTGCTTGTTTTCTTTTATGTGTGGCTGCAGGCATCGTGGTGCCAATGCCTTCCACCGCAGTATGCGCTCTTATGTCTCACCTGCTGGGCGCCTGTGGCAAGAGTCTGGATCTGCCCTTGGACGACCTGCGTGCCAGACACTGGCTGGGCAAGACGAATGTACTGCAGCTGACCTGTGTTCAGCTGCACCTGCGGCACAGAGCCACCAGGAGGAGACAAAAACAAAAGGTTAAGAACTCTGAGAGGGAGGGGCTTCCTGAGGATGCGGCCACTAAATATGTCAATCTCCTGGGCACTCAAAGTCATAAACAACATAGGGTCAGAGAAGCCAAGCAATGAGAGCTACTGCTGAAGACACTGAAAACTGATGTTAATCCAGCAGTGCAGAAACCCTCCAAGGAAGGCTAGTAAGAGAAAGCTGTTTGGCATGCAGAGCGGCCCTATCATCCTATGGCCAAAATAAAGATCTCTAGCTTCTGAGAAGTTAGCTCAGAGTAAGTCCAAATACTGGGCATACTTTTACACACAGTGCTTTAGGATAATACTTGTAATGATTACAGTCTGTAATTGGTTTTATTTGTTATTAAAACTAATATAGTCTGTGGCATGGTTAGTGCTTAGAAAATACGTTCTGCAGTAGATGTGTAAAAAGTTCACAGCATTAATCTGATTTCCTGCTTCTGACAGTCACCTCCTGTCTCTAAACCCACTTGCTCACCGGAATCTGCTGGATCTCCCCTGTATTGGTGATGATCTGTTGCATGACCTGCATGGTCTGCCCAGCCGGCTGCGCAGACGCCTGGCCCTGAGGGGCAGCCTGCACGATCTGCACCTGCTGACCCTCCCCAACCTGCATCGTCACGGGTGCGCTCTGGGGACAGCGGGATGGGGAGGTCAAGGGGGTGGGAAAGAGGAAACGAAAGGATAGCTGTGAACAGCGCGACTGCTTATGTGCTCGGATACAGAGGCACGCAGACGGACAGATGAACAGACAAACGTCGGCCTGCGACTTCAGCGACACGAGACTCACACACGAAATCCCACACATTGAGAAGAAATTACAACAATGCAAAAGGAAGGGAGGGGAAAAAAGAAAAAAAAAAAAAAGGAAAAAATGGGGGGGTGGGGTGGTGGCATGGTTTTTAGGTGCCCTGTGGCTCAATGTGCACAACAGCTGTCTGGGATGCAGAAGTCTCCTGCTTCGAATAGCACCCCAGCCACTGGGTGTGACACTGAGCAGGACACTCGATGCCAGCTCCCCAGGTACCGAGTGACAGCTGCCCTCTGGCCCCCCAGTGGATGGGCTACATGCACCGTAACATGTACAAATACTCAATGACAATAAAAAGCGTTTCTTCTTTTTACGGTGAGCCGAGAGTCGGGCCGGATAGGGAGGGGACGAAGTATCCCATCACATCTGAGAAGGTCATCAGATACAGGGAGTGATTAATTACTGGGTTGCAGTGTAAAACTCTGGGAAGGTAAACACATTTACTATCCCTCTAAGGAAGTTGGGGGAGGAGGGGAAAACAAAAACAAAAAGGATTTCTCAGTTTTGAGACTTGAGGGGAGTAAAGCTGTTAAAAATGCGAGTGTTGAGGGAAACACAGCCCTGCTAGCTGGGGTTCAGCCTGGCGTCTGGGTATGAGGCCTGTGTAGGACAGGGGCAGTGGCTGCCAGGTGTTTACCGTGATGGGCGTGGCCTGTGACTGGGCCACCTGAACTTGCTGCAGCTGCTGCATGGTGGTCCCCTGCAAAACCTGGGGAGGGATACATGCCGAGAGGAA
>JABJVR010006334.1:0-12561 GCA_025773905.1 Chitala chitala
CACACACACACACACACACACACACACACACACACACACACACACACACACACACACACACACACACACAAAAAATGAGCAATTTGGACACACCAATCAACCTAACCTGCATGTCTTCGGACTGCGGGAGGAAACCTGGAGAAAACCCATCAAGCACAGGGAGAACATACAAAGTGGAGTTAAGAATTTAGTAATAAAATGTACCTTTTTACAAGCTTTTTCATATAATACAAGATTTTTGTGAAAATGTTAATGTATTGTTTACATATTTTTGTAAAATTTTAAAATTATATATATATATTTTTTTTTTCTCATATTTTGAAAGGCAGAACTGAATTGCAACGTTTTAATTTCACCCAAAGAAATACGCACAACAAGAATAACCTATACTCATTTTACTCAAAAAGAAAAATTTGTTATATTGGATTTTATATTTTTTATGTTCGACAATGAATTTTTGGAAATGTATTCAGAGCAAGCTTCAAGGTGGACAGCTGGTTATTTATTTACAAACCTAATAGGGCTTTTAAATGTCATGCTTAATGATTATTTGTAATGTAGTAAAATCTAAATAGTGATGTACTTTTTCAACAGAGTTCAGCCTATGGATGTGGATGCTCAGACCTTGTTTAGGAAGGTAAGTAGCCAAAGACAAATTCAAATACCTCAAGCACTAATTTACATGGTTTCTGTTATATTGTTAAATGTAAAGCTGGCTTTTAGTAACTTTTTTCATTCTTCTGAAGTGATTTTACTTCTTTAGAAAACACTGAACATTATATTTCTAGCATATAAAAAAGTCATAGCCTGCTAAGATATTTTCCATAAAGGTACTGTTGTTCAGTTTTTAGACAAAACCGTTCAGTTAATCTGCATATAAAAAATTTCATTTAATATTTCATATTTTTAGACATTACAAAAACGGACTACATAGAGCAGTAAAGTTAATTCAAGTTTGAATTGTATATTGTGTTTGCAATAAGGCCACATATTTTGCCTTAACATTTTGTTGTTACCCATCCTTTTTTGAAAACAGCCAGACACTGTTGGAAGTACTTCCAGAATTTCCCTGCAGCACCCCCCTCGAGATGGACAGTTAGGTTCGTTTGTCATTTAAAAGACACTTCATAATACATGTGTTTGACCTTTAAGGATTAACTTTTTATATTTGTTTTTCTGTACACAGCTTAGAGAATCTGGACAGATACAAGAGATTTCAATAATATATGTATGCATAATACAGTGATACTTATTGTTACCAGTGGCCACATTCTGCAGAAGACATGTAATACTGTACTATAGTCTGCTGCTTTATTTACACTACATGTAATGCCAGACTTAGCATAGAAAAAGGTGCCAATATCATTGAAGGACAAACCAAAAAGTCAAAAGGTGATGCAAGTTAGGAGTTTGGCCTGATTTCAGGGTATCGGTGACACGAGATTGCCGGAAAGGGGAGGATGTGATGTGGTAGTGATGAAGAGAAGAGGAGATTGAAAAGGTCTTTTGCTATATTTGCATGTAAACAAATTGCGGGGTCGAGTCGGGGCTGAAGAAACACTGGCCCAGTCCAGAGTCATGTCCGCACTTAGCAAGTACTGCCCTGAAGAGGGCATTGCTTAACTTGGGTATGTAAATAAAAACACCTGTAAAAACAGAGTGACTTGATTGCATATGATAGGTTGTGAAAGTGGAGTTTGCAGTGTTACTTGCAGATGTTTCATTACATGCACTGTTTAGCCGTAAGTCTGCTAAATTTGCAGATGTGTCTCAAAACACCTTTTTGTTTGAGAGGTTTTCTCAGCTAAATGTGCCTGCACCTCTTCATTGTGTCAGTTGTAGTGTTACTTGTAAAATAATTACTCGGATGTGAATTTTAATAAAGTAAGAACAACGCGAAACCACTGGCAACTAATCAGTTGAACTGCTTGATTGAACCGGACTATTACCAAATCCTCTGATTCTGTTCTTGCTTTCCTCCTGACATTGAATTTTGCTGCCCACCTCAAATAAGATAGGGCTGTTAAAACAGCATTGCATACTTTTCAGCAGTTACATGTCCATGTTGAATTAAAATTAAAACAAAAAACTACGCCATCTTCACTTGAAAGTTAAACAAACCGCTTGTAGTCCAGAAGCAGAAGGAAAACGCTCTACCTGGTCACACCGCTGTGACGTGGTTGTGGGCGGAGTCTGACGCTGTTGGACTGTGCTCCTGAGTAGGGCTGCTCTGGCCCTGCTTTGAGCCCCTCAATTTCTGCGTAGGGGAATGCACACCCCCCCCCAGGTCGGGCCTGCAGTTTGTGCAAATGTGAACCTGGCATTGATCCGTTTGATGGGTCTGCTGAGGGTTTGTAGACGGAGGGAATAGAAGGAAAACCACTGCCAGAGTTATGAAAGTCATGTAGCATTCAGTTGGTAGCCAGTAAAGGAAGGTATAGAACAAAATGTCTTTCTTGGAGACCAAAATGAAGTCATAAATGTCAGCATTCTGGAGCTGAGACAGTCTGACTGGAGATGAGGGATAGCCCTCTTTGCAAATTTTGGAAGTCCTTAAAACTTGACCAGCAATTGGGTGGACTGTCTAGAGATACAGGAACAGGTGTTGAAGTTTCTGAGACTCAAATGCTTTGAGTAGAGAATTCATGTTTGTGTTTGAGTGCAGTGGATGAACGACAAAAGAAGGGTAGCCTGCTGTCTCGATGGGTAGAACGTCAGGCTAGGATGTGGAAGTCTCCTGGTTTGAATCCCATCCCAGCCAGGTGTGTCCTTAAGCAGAGGGATGGGTTAAATGCAGAGAACCAATATGACTGTAACATGTATGTGAAATGTCGTACATTGCTTTGGATAAAAGCGTCTGCTAAATGAGTACTTGTAAAAGAGGACGATTGGGGAAAGAGTCAAGAAGAACTCATAGGACAGAGGAGTGGAGCAAGCTCCATGACCATGGTGGTCTAGTCAAAGTGGAGTGATGGTGAAGTGTACAAGTCAGGGTGGAGCAGGGAATACAGTTCTGGTGGTCGCTGAGGTACCCTTACTGCTAATGGTGGCTGCTTTACATTAACAAGGGAGGAAGGGGAAAAGGATAGATTGGAGTGTGAGGAAAAAGCAAATGAGTCTGGTTTAGACTGCTGAATGAAGGCTCTGAGATAAATAGCAGTAGGAATGTTCTTGTACTGGTAGGAGTAGGACCAGTACTTTAGTTACTGAATAATTAAACAGTTACATAGCAAGCCTTGATATGTGAAAGGGAGCTCTGAAGGTTGTTTTGGGGAACTGGTGAAACAAAGGTACGTATGGGAGAAATTTGTTTTAGTTTGCATTGCTGTTATAGCTAATTTGAGTTTCCATTGATTTGCTGACACGTTTTGTTTTCCTTTTTTTTTTTTTTTTTTTTTTTTTTAAGCAGTGGTGTTGGAGAACGTTATGGAACGTAATGGTCTCAGAGGCAGCTGAAATTTCATGATGCCTGGGGGCCACACTGAAAGACATGTTGTAATGTGGCATTGTTGGAAATCGCAGTAATTAGGATGTGATCTCAGCACAAGAGCCCGTATTCCAGGTTTCCACTCTGTCTGCTGACGACCTTCACCACTTAGCCCTCTTCAGCCTGGGTAGTAAAGCCAATTTCTGTTTTCATCTGCCTTCATTCTCATGATGCTAATGTTTTCCAGAGTTATACATAGACGTTTTAGGCTTTATTTATGTCACATGCTCTGTAATTTCAGCAAATTTAAATTTTTACAGGGGGGGTGGGCATTTAATGAGACCGAAAACTTAAAGTGTGGTCTGACCTGTTAGATAATTGAGATATTTAATGAGGAGCCAGGGAGCTCTTTGATGTAACAAATGCATGTTTTTAATTTGCCAAGTATGGTTTTCATAGTGAGTATTCCCTCTGCTCTTCTTGCCGTGTCAAATTCATTTATAACAAAATTCTATTTGACATCAGTTTGACATAATTATATTATAAGGAAATTTGTGGTTGATTTAATCAGTCTTGAGTTTTGTGCCCATTTACTACAGTAATCACATGGATGTTTGTCAGACTGACAAAAAGACAAATGGGAGAAAATGGAGCTGCCATTCAATTCATCATAAATTCATAATAAAACATGAACTAAGAAACACCCAGAAGCACATTTTTTAAGAGCTCAAACATGGAACACTTGGTGAGGCAGTAATAATTATAATGATGAATAATACACGTTATTACAGATATAGATCTTCTGAGAAAAGAACCGTGGTTGCACTCAAAAACAGTTACAGACACCTATAACTGAAGCAGTGGAGTTTTTACTCTGTTTGTTTTTCCACAGGGTGCTGTAAGTGTTAGCTTTTGTACTGGTGTCTTTATTTGTGCAGCTGGGATTTGTCCCAGGAGAACAAAGACTGCGTACTGATGAGGCGTCGTGTGTAACCGTGTCAGCGTTCATTATCACCTTGCTTTGACAATGCTGAAATGTTTACCAGTGGTGTATGTCAGGTGAACACCTGCGGGATGCTGATACCTGGGATATGGCCGTCTGTCTGCAGGTGCTCACCCCTACGGACCGTCAAGTCACAGCTCTTCAGTCTCTGGTTCCTGTTCTGCTAAATCAGCTGCTGTCAGGTAAGAGCCAGGTCACGCTGAGTGCTGGGGTTCTGTTACTTTTCCTGAGATTGTAATAGAAACATTAATAGAAGACCATGGAGAATTTGGTAATGAGTATTTTATGCTTACAAGAGATTGTTACATGTGCAGAATCAGCCCACACATGAAGTAATGTACATAGAAAAGCTAAACTATAAAACAGATTTCAGCTTTATTTTCCTTTAAACCGTTAATGATACTTAAGATTTTCACTCTGTCAGAGCAGTATTTCCTGTTTTCCAGTAAAGCCATAAAGAAGCTCATATTGAGTTTGTTAGGAACACTGGCAACAGTTCCTGTGGCATATCACGGTATTCAGTGATCATAAATTTATTTCACATTTCAAAACCAAGCTGAAGGTAACTGGCATACCAGGAAACAAAGCCTGTCTTCACCCTTATTTTAGCGTTTAACTGTGTCCAGAAGACAGCAATGTACAGCAATGAAACAAGTCCACACTGAACAGATGTATTTTTTCTCCTATGGGAAAGACAAAACTATTTCCAAGCTGAGTGAAAATGCAACATACCCACTCTGAATGGTGCTTTGCAGTTGACCAGAATGTAACAGTGCCTCTGTTTTCGCTCTCCCTCTGGTTGTGTTTTTAGGCGCAGGTAATGCAGAACAAGCAGGGGGCCATGCAGGAATTATACAGGAATGCGCTGGTGTTTCTGCAAACTACCGCATTAAGCAGGTGTTGTCCGAGGCCGTGGGAGAGCTCAGTGTATTCTTTTGTGTTGTTTTCTGCAGAGATGCATCCTTGTGCAGCATACCCACACCCCTGACAGCGCGTTCGCTGACTCCGCCCTGCCGCAGAGACTGGACCAAGGATATTCCGGTTTTCAAGCCCCCAGCACCCTTTTCATCCATGTCTTTCCTAGAGCCCCACCGAGCTGGTGTGGCTAAGCTCCTCCCCAAGTGATGGATGGTTTGTTGAGCTGGCAAGGGCTTCAACAAGACAATCGGTAGCATGCAGGCTCTGTGTATCTCTTGCACGGTCCCCCCTTGACCGGCAGGAGCTGCCTTATCTGTACATACTAAATGGCTTTTATTAGTAATGTATGTAATGCACAAATGTGCAGTACAAGTATCCTGTTTAAAAATCACTTGACCATTCACATACATTAAAAATTTTGAAAGATGTTTATCATATATATGTATTTTTTTGACAGGGCGGGTTTTACCACCTGTCCAGTAACTGAACTAAGTGGGGAAACAGTGTCCTCTCAAAGTATTAAGAAGTGTTTAGCTAGCTGAAATAACTACTTGGACAGTGACAAAGGGGAAAGACATGTCCACCGCATCCCACTGCGGCTACGCACATCCCCATTCCTACACCAGGGTACCAGTCTCTGTCCCCAGACTGGTCTCACTTTGACCAGTATGTAAGTAACTACAGGATGAACAAATACAGTGTTAGAGTCAATATTCACCAGTCTGGTTATTTATACATCGTCTATTACGTTACCATGGAGCAGAAGGTGGTGATTTTACTGCTGCTGTGCTGTAGAATATGGGTAAGGCCCATCACTCACAGAGCAGAACGGGAACCGCTGACAAGCTGGTGTTCACAGGCTCAAGCAGGGATCTCACTTAAAACCCAAGTCTCTGATCATGCAGAGAACCATAAGCCAGGGCTGTGGGCCCTGGAACAAGAGCAGCTACGCTGTAGAGTGTCAGGATGTTCACCAGATGACCACAAGGCTGTGCTGTTATACTCTTATACATGCAGATGGAAGCTAACAGCTGTTCTCACTACTTCATATCATGGACCTTACTGCAAGGCACAGCACAAGGGTTACATACGTGGACATGCGGATTTCCTCATTCCTTTTCTATCCTAAGCAGGCCCTGCTGTAGTACTTTTGAACAGAACATATAAACGCTAATTATCCACACAGTACTGAGCTAAAATTTCTGCAGTAAAGTTTCAGGCTGTATAAATAATTCTGCCATTCACCTGAAAGAACTTACCTTAATGAAGAATGAAGGTTATTTCCCTAAGTGTTGCAGACATTAATTAATGTCAGATTCAGGGGGCAGTGTAGGTACAAGAAAGAATTATGAAATATTCCATTGTTCTTTTGAACTCATATGCCGAAATCTTTGTTGAATTTTAGAAGATTATTTTTGTGTCTTTTGTTCGGTTGGTGAACCTCACCACTTGCTACAAAGAATTGCAAGTTATTGTAAATAGCATGTTATCTGTTGTATTTAGGTTAAATGGTGAGGTATATACAGAAAGTTTAGGAAAGTTTGCACTAGGCATGGGACAGATGTGTGGCTAGCTTGTTAGACAAATTACAGGGACATTTAGTGTCTATGATGACATTGGATCAGCAGGAGTTATGTCCGGAGATTTAGTGTTTCCCTGCAAGGTTCAAATATACGTTCTTACAGTTTGAATTTGATTGAGTCAAAAATGCGTCAAAAACTGAGCCAAATTTGTCTCTGCCTATGTTTATTTGAGGCCCAGCATAATGTCCGGACTGTGTTGTCAGATGAGAAGGAAATGGTGAACATGGCTGGTCCTGAATTCCCACCCCTGCCAGGACCACCCATCCATTCATTACCAAACTGCATATCCCATTCAGGGTCATGGGTGGCCTGAAACCAATCCTAGGTAGCCTAGGGCACAAGGCAAGGGACACCCTAGACAAGGTGCCATCCCATCACAATGCAATGTGGCACCCAGTCATCAGTGTCCTTGGATTAGGTGTTAAGGATAGTGATGGATGTATATGCGCCAGGCTGTGGAATGCGCCTTTCAGAGGCGTAACGCGGAACATGCTTCTCTGCACCTGGCATGTCTACTTGCAGTGTGAAAAGGATGTGATGGAACCCAGGGTGAGTGACGAGGTCACTTCCTGTGCAGAGATATGGCCGAAGAGCACAGTGCAGACCTGTCTGTGCAATCCAGCTATAAAACACTGTCATTCTTCTTCCAGTTTTCTTTATGCTAAATCCTGTTAAAGTAACTGTAGTAGGAAATGAAATTGTTTATAATGTATACCAATCCATTTATTAATATCCACACAATTTTTATAGAGCTGGTGATTCTTTTAAATTTGAAATAATTGAGGTTCTTGCGTTGCCATCTTCCATCTGCTGATGTGACGATTTTGGTGTCCTTTGTTGCTTTAATCAGTTTGTCATTTTGCCTTCAAATGTACATAATGCACTTCATTATGTCACAAATGATATGTCATTTTCTTTCCCAAAATTTCAGTTCACATTGACAGTTTTTGTACGACAAAAGTACAAACCCCAGGTCTAAAAGCTTCCAAACCACAACCTACTTATGAACCGCCTTCTGTTTTCAGAGAATCTCTGGCTGCCTGATCCAAAATACCTCTCTTATTACTAATATAAAACCATGAGCTGGAGGGAACTGTTAACCTTGACTTTTCTGCAAGGTCTGGGAGGTAACAGCAAACGTGCTGGGATGTTAGACCTTGGCGAGATCCACTGTAGCAGCAGCACAAAGCGACAGCAGAGCGGGCCATGGGAACCTAACCCTCTAGCCGATTCTGTCCCTTTCAAGCTTTCTGCTTCTAAACCGTGTTCGAGAACACAAACCACAAAAGGTCCGCAACAGTTTTTGCCCTTCAAATAGCTTGTCTGACATGCTCTTGTCACTTCTTAGCACAACCTCCAACAGCTTTAGCCTTCGGCTCTTGGACCAGAGAAGTCTGCTTTATGAAGGCTTATTTTGGTTGTCACAACCATAAGATTCACCTCAGGCAAAAGCAAGATGTTTGCATCCCCTGGTCTGTGAGGTGCACTTTCTCATTTAGTTTAACTTTAAATGTTTTGACTGTCAAGCAACTATAATAATTGTAAAACAAAATTTTATCAAAGAATGCAAAGTAATTTTTTATATATAATGTACTGTAATGCTTTTTTGAGGGTTAAAGGAAAAATGAGGTGGGAAATGGAAGAAGATGCCAAATGATTTCAGCGCTTTGTAATTGGAATGCAATATTACAACTGTTGATCTGTGAACGCTAACGGGAAGGTCAGAAACTGATTACATTTGACAGGAGCACACAATGTGGAATGTTAAAATCACACTTTGATGGTTTTCAAAGCTGTTGATTGCTGATGAACTCAATCAGACACGAAAACACATGTAACGACAGACACAATTTTCAGTGTTTGGTGAGTCCTTGTGTCTCAGTGTTGTGGGTGCGCTGATGTGAGGCAGCTCTGTAGTGGGCTATCCAGAGCTTGGCAGTGTACAAAGCCTTTTCTCACAGGGGTCGGAAGGTTTTGTCTCAAATGGAGACTCATAGTTTTCCACCCTTTTATGCAACCAACGACCAAAGTATCATGTTTTCACGGTAAGTTTAGCGCTTGACTGAAGTTAATTGACCATGTTTTTCCCAGGGCAAGATCTGGAATGTGTTGGGAAAATGTTAGGCAAATGTAGATATAGTATGGATTTCCCTCAAATTTAAACATGGGCTGGCGTTCATGTGGATGTGTCCACACACAGGCACTGCTGTCAATCTGTGTCATATTCATATGTAGCTATAATTTTACTTTAAAAAAGTCATTTCAGAAAAAGCATTCTTTCAGAATTAAAAAAGAACAACTGAATCAGTTATTCAAGGAGGCCAGGTAAGTGCAGATGTTGCATTACACTTTGAGAAAACAGGAAGCGAACTGTCTTACTACACTGGGTACTATACAAAAGAGAAGACAGAAGGTAAAGGCTTTAACCACTTTCTGCAGGGCAACAGAATGTTTTTTACTTCTAAATGTGCTGAAGATTAAAGTAGACTGGGTTAGGCCGCTTAAGCGTTATCCGCTGAGGTTCGTTATGGAGAAAAGTGCATTTTCTAGGTGTAATGAATTAGCAGGCCTTTCTGTTCTGCACAAAACAGCGCCAGAAACAGAGGAACTGAAAAGGCACTCTTTCAGTGTCGCATATGGGTACGTTCTTGTGTTTTACAGATTTTTGTTTTTTGTGCGACATTAAAGAAAACCACCAGCTTTGAGCACTCAGCCAAACAAGGGGGGGAGGGAGCAGGACCGAAACGGGTGGAAACAAATCGGACACACTTGGGATACTCGGCGTGTCCAGCTGCCTCTGGGAGGCAGCCACTAACTGGATACATTAGAGGAACAGGCCAGACATGGGGAAAAAAGAAACTTTAACAATGAATCAAGCAGTAAGTTAAACAGGGAAATTAGCTTTATGCCTCAATTCCAAAATGTAGTAATAATAATTATAATAATAATCGTTGTATGGAATTTTCTGGCCTCGTTTAATCCATTCACAAAACTGAGAATTGCACTCAAGATTACATGTTAAATACAATACAAAGGCACCACGGCCGATGAACAGGCAAGGTTGCTGACTCACACTTTTGGGATTGTTGTTTTGATTTCATTCCTCACCTAAGTTTTTGAAGTTTGTATGTTTTCCCCTTACCTGCATAGGTTTCCTCTAGATTCTCCAGTTTTCTCCTACGGTCCATCTGGCGTGTGGTTACGATGAATTGCCAAGTCTAAATTACCCATGGTGTTAATGGGTGCGTGTGTGTATATACACATGTGAGCATCCTGTGTCGAGCTGCCTTTTATCCAGGGAATGTCTTGATATATCTTAATTATCGCTTTTCAAACAACAACACCTAATTCTTCGATTTATGGTATCTCATATATGCCTCAGTTTGGATCACAGCACAAATATGTGAACGTGTTTCTGAACATTCCTTCTCTTTTCTCACAGTATATTTAAATGACATAATCACAGCTGTTCCCGACCTTTACCAGTCATGTAAAATTTAACTTATTTTCACCCTACGGTTCTTGATTTTTAAGCGTTTTTTTCTATTATTTTTCTCAAAATATATATATATTTTTTGTAGGAGAAACAATGCAATAATAGCACCAACATGAAGTTATACAGTGTCTTTCTCCATTAAAGAAGAATAACTTTGATGTGTGTTTCTTTTTGAATTACTGAACTCCAAGTCACTGATGGAGTTACCTGCCATAAAACAGGAGCCTTCGTTTAGAACCAAACAATTAAGGACCACTTTGGCATACAACGAGCTACTGGGCATCAAAATACCCGTATTATAAAAGGAATCAGATTGTTTATCCACTAGGGTAAGCCTAGAAGCACTGATGTGACAATGGTAGGTGAAAATGTTTTAAATTGCTTCTAATTTGTTTGAACAATAAGGTGCTTACAGACAGGGCTTTGTAGTTCTACAGCATGTCTATATAATGTGACCAGGAGGGCTCCTGTTACAAATGTTGTTTTTATACAGACTAGTAGTTGACCGGGAAAATGTACAAAAACAGCTTAAACGACTGCTGTGTGGCTGTAAAGGTTATTTCCTTCTGCCAGGGAAGCTTTTGTCAAAACACTGGGTACGAAAGAATGAGCTAATGTCATAAATTTTTATTCTTTAAGCCTTATGCAGGTTCTTCAGATCTCATATAACACATCTAATGTACAAGGCTAGCAGTTGACATCATGGAACAAGTGCAATTTGTTTTTCCATCACAAAATTGATAACTTGTAGCACACAAAAAAGCATTTAAAGACTTAAAGTACTGTTTTTTTTTGTGGAAAACATAGTGAATTAGTCAAAATATTTTAAAATGTGTCAAGCGATTTATGAAAACATCAGCAGAATTTTCTTGTCCTGGGCATTTTTTTACAGTGGGGAGCAGAGTTCTGATGACTTCAGAGGACCCTCATTCCTGTTCTGACAGGCTACAGTGGCAATAACATATGGGCAAAGATGTGGTTGCTAGGAAACTCACAGTCACTCATGAAATGGGAAAACATGAAGCATGCAGGTCGCATAAGTAACACAGACCTGTTCCAAAGTGACTTCTGTAACATCAGTGACATATACAGTACTGTAAAACAACTAATATTGGTTCTACTAACCCTGAGACCTTTGCATTTGTACTTGAACAAAGACTTTTGTAGTATTTTATTTAAATATGGTTTGGCATTTTCAATAAATGTTTTTAATTTGTACACCAATGCTTGTGAAGCCAAAAACAAGTATTTTATTCGGTGTTAATAACCATAATAATGCTCTTTTTCAGCTCACAATAGTGATCTTTTCAGTTAAAGGCATATAATATCCTAAAATTCAGCCATGTCTTAATTATGAATTGTGAATACATTGTTAAGACTTCAGACAAGTGTTGAATGTTTCTAGCAGATGTTACATGGTTAATTCATCCTTTTCACCCCTGTTGCTTTGACATATGGCAGTACATTGTAAACACGTCTAAAATACAAGAAACAAATGGCTTTTTGTCTCACTGGTTAGTCATAAGCTATTACCCAGCATCTGTAAGGAGTTATGTCACACAGGTGTTGTGAACACAGTATCTCCGTGGTGGACGAGTTGTTAGGAAGTGGTAAACAGTGACTCACGCTCTTCATGGCTAATGGATCATGACACCTACGTTTCTCCCCCTCCGGTGGCTGTTACACACCACATGAAAAATGTCTAACAGACTGTCCAGCAGACCGGCTCTTCTTTGAGAGCAGGACAAAGGCTGTGTCAGGAACTGAAATGTTTCTGTGCCAAGGATTAGCGCAGGTTTCAGTCCATCGCTGGTAAGATGGAAGGTTATGTTAGAAGGTGAGGGAGCTGTCTGCTGGATAGATCAATGCATTTGATTATGTTGTGTTTTTATTTTGAGTATTTAATCAGTTCAGGGTCACAATGAACTTTGATCCTGTGCCAGAGAGGAAAAGATTGTCAGGCAGGAAGGCAGGATATAAGATACACAATATCCTCTCTCTCTCTCTCTCTCTCTCTCTCTCGCTCTCTCTCTCTCTCTCTCTCTCTCTCTCTCGCTCTCTCTCTCTCTCTCTCTCTCTCTCTCTCTCTCTCACACTTTACCTCATCTCTTTTCCTCTCTTAAGACCCCCTTCC
>JABJVR010006335.1:0-12558 GCA_025773905.1 Chitala chitala
ATATATATAAATATAATTTTTTTTTTTTTGCCCCTTCTCATTTTTCCTTAACTAGGCATTTCAGGATTTGAATTGTGACTGGACTGAAAAGGTAATAAATACACCTTCTAAGCCTTGCTTAATTTTCCAAAGTACATGAGCAAATACATCAGTCCTTTTCAAGTATTTTACGACTAACATCAATCCGTACAACACCATTTAACCTCAGTGTTTTTGCTTGTGTCCAGAGTCTTTTGGTCACTGAAGTGAAATGATGGTTCCTGTCTTAGTTAGTTCCTCGTCAATGTTGTGACATTAATATCTTTAGAGAGTAGCTGCTTTAATCCCAGCAGAGATACTGCAGGTCTACCGCTTTCCATAACATGTACTCCACAGTTTCCCAAGATCTGATATTGTGCATTTTGGGATTAATGTCTTCAATAATAGCTACAACTTCAGTTCCAAAGTGCGGCAAGTACAAAAATAGACATGGTGTAAGAAGTTTGTTGTAAAAGATGTATGGGGAATACCAGTAAGGATGTTCTTAACAAGCAGAAATGTTTCCATAATGATGAATTTCAAAACTACAGATCTGACCAGTGACAAAAATATGGAGTGTAGCAGGGTGTGAATGTTTTCTGAATTTGCGGTATGAGACACAATTGGCCTTATGTTGGGATTTTAATTTGTTAATTGGTGATTAGGAAGTGCATGTTTCTGCTCCCATGGGTCTGATAACACTGCCAGTGGAACTCCTCAAAATCCTACAAAGACAGTAAGCCTTTGTGTCCAAAAAGCCCCTTTAGTTTTTGGTAATTTGTCAATCCTCTGTCGGGTTAAAAACATCTGTGTTTTTTGAATGAAGTCTGTAGCTTGTGCAAAGGGGGGGGGGTATGTTCTGAAATAACCTGGTTATTTACATAAGCTAGAAAAAGACTGATTAGTTCAGATTCTTTATTTACCTGTAACGCACTGAAACAGTCCAAAGGAAGTCTGCTTTTGATCTCTTGAAGGAAGGAAGTCTAATGTCACTTGACCGCTTGCCCTGACATTTGTGATCAACTCATGAATAGGAGATGCAGGGCACTAGCTGTGCCTGTTGTAACTTAACGCTTGGCTACGATTCATGACTCCTAGTGTTCCTAGTTGTTGTTATTCCTAGAGTAGAACAAGCACCATGTGGTTACATGGTAATATCACCTAGGCTGTAATGTGAACACAGACTTGCCTTTCCTGTAATCATACTTCTGAGGTTGTGATCCGTTTTGATGAATGAGATCTGCTTTTGTCCAGCATGGTCACTCGTAAAAGGGGCCCTGTCTACTTCCTAATGGAGCCAAGGTACTGTGTACATGACTACAGTTAACTGCAGCTCTCTTATGTACCAACTTCCTGTCTTGGTCATGCCATTTCACATGCTCTGTGTTGAGATTATATTTTCATTTTTTTTTTTAAGTCCATTTTGATATTTTTGTTACCTTTAAGTTGATCATTATGAATCGATGCTTGATGATGCGTGATGCATTCTGCTACCATTAAACTGACCATGTGATCAAGCTCTGAAGGTGTCTGCTCTGTTGTACGGCACAAAAAAGACGTTCATAAAAGTCATCTGCAGTTTTCTCTGTTCGTCATAGCAGTTTAGGGATATGTGTGTCTCCGTTATAGATTGTGAGATCTTTGCATTTCTGGAGGATGAACAGAAAATGTCTGAGTTTTGAATGGAACCTGAGACTTGTTAGTAAAATAAAATATTTTAAGGTTGTGACTATCAGAAGTGTAAGCAAATCCTACTTGGGGAAAAAAATGCCAATACAATAAAACTTCTTACATAAACCCTCTCTGATTTCATTGCCTTTTTATGTTTCTATTTTTTGTTAAGGATTGTAGCCAACTTATTAGCGGGCATTCCCGTTTTTCTACCGTGTGCCGCTTATGTTGGGGGGGAATGGAATCCATAGCACAGGCTTTGGCTTCACTTTCAGTGAAATGAAATTTCCTTTCCATATTGGTCAAATGGATGAGTGCCACTCTATAGCAGTGTGATTACCTGTTTAGCCATTATCTAAGTGCCCATTACTTTGGGAAACTGAGTGCTATATTACTCTCGTGTTTTCTAGGTATGGAGAGGTCTTATTTTCTCCATGTATGAGACTGAATGCAGATCCTTTTAAATGGAGGTCAACTTGTGACGGGAAGTGCTGGAACTGTTAAGTACGCATTTTTATATTACACAGGTGGTAGAACAAGGACTTGTGAATATGAGAGAGAGAGATGCACATTTTTGGATTTTTTTTTTTTTTTTTTTTTTTTTATGGGGGTTGAGTGACCTTCATTTAGTGATGGGTGGACGTGCTGGTGTTTGTGCAACACAGCTGCCAAGGGAAAGCTCCAGCTGTGCACGAGCTAGCTGCCTGCACCACTGACCCAAAACATTATCACCTGTCTCATATGTTGTTCGTTCTCCATGTGCTGCTGAAGCAATTCTGACCCCTTGAGACATGGACTCTGAAGGTGTTCTGTGCTATCTGACATCAAGACATTTGTAGCACGTCCTTTAAATCATGTAAGTTGCAAGGTGGTGCTGTGGGATGAACTTGCCGTTCCATCACATCCTGCAGATGCTCAGCTGGATTAAGATCTGGGGAATTTGGAGGCCGGTGCAACACCTTCAACTCTTTAAACGTTTCCCAAGCGATCCATGCAGTTTGGCAGGGTGCATTATCCTGCTGAAAGAGGCCACTGACATCAGGGAATACTGTTGCTGTAAAGAGCTCTACCTGGTCTGCAACAATCTTTAGGTAGATATACATCAAATTGACATCCACATGAATGGCCAGACCCAGGGTTTTCCAGTAGAACATTGTCCAGAACATCATGCTCCATCCACCAGCTTGTCTTCTTCCCACAGTGCACAGTCCATTCTTTCCCCATGTAAACAGTGTACACGTACCCAGTCGTCCACATGATGTTAACGTTATTGGTGCTCATCAGATCAGGTGACCTTCTTCCATTGTACTAAGGTCCGGTTCTGACACTCATGTGCCCATTGTACTTGTTTTCAATGGTGGACAGGGGTCAGCATGAGTTATGCAGGGCCATACACAGCAGGGTGCTACACTGGGTATTGTGACCATTTTTATTTTTTCTGCAACTTGTGCCACAGTATATCTTCTGTCAGAGCAGACCAGCCAGGACAGCCTTCATTACTCTCACCAACCAGTGAGCCTTGGGCACCCAACACCCTTTCATGGTTTGTCCCTCCTTGGACCACTTTCGGTAGGTACTTGCTGACACTGTCTACAAGCATGCCAAAAGTCTTGCCGTATTGGAGATGCTCTGACCCAATTATCTGGCCATAATGATTTGGTCTTTGAAAAAGTCACTCAGGTCTTGGTGACTGCCAATTTCTCACACATCCAACATGTCAGTCATGAGAACCAAATTATATCTTGGGTGTTTTCTCCTGATTTGTTTAGTCTCATTTGCTCAAACTCTGGTTCAGTTTTCCTATTGGTACGGTTCATTTGGGAAGGTCTGAACACAGCAAGTGTATGTTGGTACAGATCAAAACATCTGTACTGAGACCCTTTATTGGATGTAGCCTTGGTCTGGTCCCAAATAAACTCTGGAGTCATTTGTTTGTGGTAGGAATGTGATCCAACCTCCATCCGGACCAAATACGAGCAGTACGCTGCAAGTTGAGGTAAGATACTCCTCTAGCCAGGTGTACTTTGCATGTTGGAATATGGCAGAGCTCATGTGAACAGTTGAAACATCTAGCAGCAAGCAGGACAATGAATCATGGTGAAAACGATGAACTATTTTGTAGCCAACACAATTAAAAAATGCCAACTTCTCTTGTCAACCTGACAGCCATTCACCAAATTTACAGTCTAACATTGTCATAATGTCATAATTTTTCTATTGATGATAATATGACATTGATTTATCCATAATAAAATTACGAGTTAAAAAATCTTATAACGTCATTCTTACAGATTACACATGTTCAGATTAACAAGATAAAATTCAGCATGCTGTCACACATGCTCAGTACCAGGTCTCTTCTTCTGCTCAGTTGACTGTACGCAACACATCGTCTTCCAAAGTGTGAAGCAATATGGGATTTTCAAGATGTTTTCTTGATGTGCATTCAGCATTCTGTTGGCATAATTTCATTTTGTATATTGCCCAGATAATTACCACAGTTATAAGTAAATTCCAGTTGTGCTGTTTTCTTCATGCTGCAGAGCACATTTCTTTCATAGGACTATTCACCAGTACACAACATGGATCTTCTTGCTGTATTTAGGTTCTCATTCCTGCCCCAGACGCTTTTCACCAATGAACAGAAGAGAAAACAACAAACTTGTCGTCACACATTTTGTTTCACATGGATTTTTCCCGTGTGAAAAGAAACCAAAACAAGGAGAAAATTGACCAAGTTTGCAAACTAGTTTGCTGATTCTGACTACTGCAAATGAACTTACAAGTCTAGTATATCCCAGACCTTCACATCACTGTTATGAGATGTTATTTGCTTTAGCTGTGATTGGTCATAATGTCTTCTCACTTGGGTATATCGCTCATTTTCAAACTGCATATGCAAGTCAAGCTCCAGGTCTGATGTAATATCAGGTAACACTGAGAGTAAGGCAAGGTACACGCTGGATGAAGCTAAAGCCCTATGCAGGTTAGAAACGACCCAGTGATGATTGACCTGCCAGTCCAGCTGGACCTCACATCTTTAGACTGTGTGAGGAAATGAGAGCACCTGAAGAAACCTACACCTGCACAGGAAGATCTCGACACATCGAGAGCAGCTTCATTATCAAGTTTGGAAAAACAGGAACATGGCTGCAATGGCAAAAATATTTAAACAGACAAAGAGCACCCACCCAAATGGGTTGATTACTTTTGAGATATTAACCTGCCCTGAAGTGTGTGTGAAATAGAGGAAGATGTTAACTATATGCAAATGTACTACTCAATAACTTGTACAGAATTCCACCTGTCTGGCTTTTACTGATTATATAGTCATGGGTTTTTCAACCCAGATTTGGCTGTGCTTAATATTCCATTATGTTGACACTTTAGTAATTTTAGTTTAAATAAGGAAAACCTTTTCAGGAAAATATACCTATTCCCACTTGTATTCCTCAAGTATGGAAATGCTAAATAAATGTTCTGTGCTGATTTATAATTGATATTTTTTTCATTACAGAATGATTCCATATTTTACAGAATAAGTGGCGGCCCCACACTAAACAAATCCACCTGGTAAGCAGGTGCATGCTGGTTAGAATCGCAAGACCCAATGGGAAGACGGCCTTTCCTGCTGGGTGAGTTCTCAGGGCAGCGTGTTGCCTCATGGCATCTTTCTAAGCCAGTGAACAACAAAACATCTAGCTGCGTCAGAAGGTTGCCTTGACCCTAGTAGAGGATCAAAATAGCCGCACCTGCAGGCCAGCACATGAATGTTACAGCATTCGTCAGCAGGCTATAGGGTGCCATGTTCTCGGGTCAGCGTCCATCTGCTGATACAAGTCTGGTGTTCACACACAGTTAATTTTACTATGTTACATTTACATTAAAACCATCACAACTACTTCAGTTAAGTGTAATGAACATGATGTGTTCTAGCACCTATGGATAAAAATTTTACTGAAATACTCTTTGATGGTTGATGGTTTCTGTGTGCCTTCCATAGGATTAGGTAGCCAGCAGCTCAGTGGCTACAACAGTCAGTTAGTTCAGAAGCCTCCTGGTTTAAGGTGGCCTGGTGGCTTAATAAGGATAACACCAAGCTGGGATGCAGAAGTTTCCAGGTTTGAATTCCAGTCCAGCCACCAGGTGTGTCCTTGAGCAAGACACCCAGCGTAGCTCATTGTAACATGTATGTGAAATGTAAGTCGCTTTGGATAAAAGTGTCTGCCAAATGAATAAATGTAAGTCCTTTCCCAGCCACCAGGCATGTCCTTCAGCAAGATACTCAGTGCTAGTAGCTATGTGGGTGCTGAATGATAGTTGCCCACTTCTCCCTAGGGACATGGGTTAAACAGAGATCCAACTTTTTTGTAACATATACTCAATGACAATAAAAACAGTTTTTCTTCAAGTATATCTAATGCAGTTTGTTATAAATGTATAGCTGTGTAATTGCCTGGCTTATTCTACAGAGGGCGCTGCAACGAGGCAGCGTTCACTGACCTGAGTTGCACCCATAGAAAGACAAGAGCTTCTGTTTTGTGGGGAATGGAAAGTTTGTTTCAGTGAGCAGTGGGAGAGAGAGAGAGAGAGAGAGAGGCAGTTAATCAGGGATGTTTCCTGAATTAATCATTATTTTTCATAGACTTTACTATTCCGGTTCTTGGTTATCCATGTAGTTTTGTCATGCTTATACTCTCCAGACTCAACTTCATGTTCAATCTTGTTGGTAAGGAATGTCTCATTAGGTCTGTGCCAGGCTCCACTGGAGTAACACTCAGCGTCGTATCCTGTTTACGTCTGTCAGACTCGATGTACTGCAGTCTGCTCTTTTCGTTGCGTCGTAAGGTCGTGGGCTCCTTAAGGACAGTCATCATGCATGCCATCTGCCAAGACCCCCAGGGCAGACCCCCCCACCCCCACCCTGAACACATCTTCTCCATGGATGGACACAGCAGGATAGCCACTGAAAGCTTGAGCTTCACTCAAGCTGACACTGCGCCCCTTCACTTGTGCATTGTAGAGGATTAAAGTATTCATACTATAACCCTTTTGTGGGACTGTGTCCCTGGGACACAATCAGCTGATGAAGACCTCTTTGGCCCTGCAGCCCAGGTTCACTGACTCCGCTGTGCTCCTCTGTACATGTGGCCTTTCCAGTTCAGGCTTCCTTGTATTTGGTGATCAGAGCCATGCTACCTGGCAGACTCCATCAGTTATACTTCAGCACCAGTTTGTCCACCTATGCTAAAAGTCAAAGTTTTGGGCACACCTTATCAGAAAGAACATTTTCTTTATTTTCACAACTCTGTACGTTGGTGGATTATTAAATCTTGAGCAATGAGGAATTGTGCAGTGAGCAGAAAGTTGTTGAAAAAATTTGAAAACCATCTTATATTTTAGGTTCCTCAAAATAGCCACCTCTAGTCTTGATTACAGCTTTGTATACTCTTTGTATACTCTTTGTATACTCTTTGTATACTCTTGGCATTATTTCCACAACCTTCATTACGTATTCTTCTGGGATGCCTTTCCCACAGTCCTGAAGCAGTTCACAGATGTGTTGAGCACTTTTTGGCTGTTTTTCCTTCCCTCTCCTGTATTGTATAAACAGACATTTAATTGCCTGTGTCCAAACTTTTCATTGACAGTGTATATCTGTTTTGTTCAACTGTGGATGCAAAAAGGCAGAGGATATAGTTGAAGGAATAGGCCTCACCTCCTAATGCTCTGCATGCATTATGTGTTTACTCTGAGACCTCCTCCAGCACAGATATTAATAAATAGTGTGGTTAAAATAGTATCCAGCTGCAGTACAAAAAGAAGATGACCGCGATCTAAAAAAAAAGATTCTCTTAAAACAGTACAATTGTGTACTGCAAAAGTAAAGTTATTACGATTGTACAGTGCAAGTGTAGCATAGTAGCCTGTGTACCAGCGCTGTTTTTATCCACTTTGGTGCCCTAGGCAAGACCCTTACTGGCACCCTATAAATTGGAGAAAATGTTTGGCATTTAATTCATGTCTAATCAAATCCAAGGGCCTTTACATGAAAGATTCTTTGTATGTCACAATTAACTCCTTTGAAAGCTGTCGAGAGAAACCCTAATTTTAGGCATAACCAATTACTGAAACTTCCAAAGTAGACTCTCATTCAAAGGGTTTTGCTTTTACTGCCACCATGTGGCAAGATGTTTTTATACAGAAAGACCTGGACACGACTTGTAGCTGTTCTAAGGTACATACAATGTTCGTGCATAGCATTTTATTACCAATGAAATGTATATGCTGATAGCTTTCATTAGACATTTTGCACATTAGAAATCTTTACAGATTTTATACGTTAATGTTTACACTTGTACATTTTATATTAATTTGTAATATATATCTACATTATAAGCATTAGGCGGCACAGTGGCATGGTGGTTAGCACTATCGCCACGCACCTCCAGATTCAATTCCCACCTTGGGTCTGTGTGCGTGGAGTTTGCATATTCTCCCTGTGCTTTGTGGGTTTTCTCCGGGTGCTCCGATTTCCTCCCACAGTCCAAAGACATGCAGGTTAGGTTGATTGGTGTGTCCACGTTGCCTGTAGTGTGTGTGTGCCCTGTGGTGGGTTGGCGCCCTGCCCTGGGTGTCCCCTGCCCTGCGCCCTATGTGCTCTGGGATGGGCTTCAGGCTTCCCTGTGACCCTCACCAGGACTAAGCGTTTAAGATGATGGATGGATTATAAGAATTAAAAATTTTTTATTATAAAAGCAATTGTGTTATGAATATTTGTTTTACACACACACTCACACATGCACACACACACCCACCCACCCACCAATCAGCCACAACATTATGCCTAATATTGAATAGGTCCCCCTATTTCTATCAAAACTACCCTGATCCATCAAGGCATGGACTCCACTAGACCTCTGATGGTATGCTGTGGTATCTGGCATCAACCCGTCAGTGGCAGATCCTTTAAGTCCTGTAAATTGCAAGGTAGGGCTTCCATGCACTGGAATTGTTTCTCTAACACATCTCATAGATGTTCAAATGGATGGAGATCTGGAGAATTTGGAGACCAAATTAACACTTCATACTCATTGTTGTCTTCCTCAAACCATTCTTGAACTATTTTTGCAGTGTGGCAGGTTGCATTATCCTGTTGAAAGAGGCTGCTGCCATCAGGGAATACTGTTTCCATGAAGGGGTGTACTTGGTCAGTAACAATGTTTAGGTAGGTGATACATGTCAAAGTAACACCTACATGAATGGCAGGACCCGAAGGTTTCCCAGCAGAACATTGCCCAAAGCATCACACTGCCTCCACTGGCTTGCCGTCTTCCCAAAGTCCGTACTGGTGCCATCTCTTCCCCAGGTAACTGATGCACATGCAGCGCACACGGCCATCCACATGGTAGGAAAAAAAACGTGATTCATCAGACCAGGCCATCTTCTTCTTGCTCTGCGGTCCAGTTCTGATGCTCACATTCTCACTGTAGGCGTTTTTGGCCATGGACACGGGTCAGCATGGGCACCCTGACCGCACTGCAGCTACACAGCCCCATATGCAACAAACTGCAATACACTGTGTGTTCTCACACCTTTTTATCGCAACCAGCAGTAACTTCTTCAGCAATTTGAGCTACAGAAGCTCTTCTATTAGATCAGACTACACAGGCCAGCCTTCGCTCTCCACTTGCACCATGACCCTGTTATAAGTTAGTTTTTCCTTCTTTGGACCACATTTAGTAGGTCTATAAAATCCTTACACCTGCCCATTTTTTCTACTTCCAACACATCAACTTCAGGGACACAATATTCATTGGCTGCCTAATATATCCCACCCTCCTCTAGGTGCCATTGTAACAAGATAACCAATGTTATTCACTACACCTGTCAGTGGTCATAATTGTATGGCTGATTTGTGTATAGTTGTGACTAACATTTGTTGAAATTCCATATATGTTAGTGAGCCCCTATAAGAGATTCTAATCTTGTGATAAAGTTTCATATTTATTTCACCCAGGCTCAACAAACATTGGAAAAAACTAAGTGAAATGCCTCTAACTCAGTGGTGTGTGTTTGCAGGCACGCGTTTCACGGGGGCAACCCGGGCTCAAGATTATGACCTCGCAGCCCACACAGAATGACCACACAAGATGATTAGCCCACTGAACTAAAGACCCAAGCTTTTGGCTTGTGGGACTGTTTGCATTCTTGTCCTGACCTCGGGGGATTGAGCACAAATATCAGCGTGGCTACATTAATGCTTCCTGTAGGTATGTTACCTGTCAGGTCATCTCTGCTCAGGCCACATTGGAAGGCCTTACAATGCTCAGGATGGTAAGGGGGGGGGGGGATTTCTGAAAGAAAAAGCCAAGAGGCCAAGAAGTAAAATAGTGTATGGCTGTAAGGGAGTCACACACTGCACCATCAGAGAGAACCTAAAGTATCCTGAATGCTCTGGTAAATAAAAACCATGTTGATGAAGCAGTAACTAACTCTCTGTTCTTTACTGCTCTGAAGGTAGTTTTATACCAGAAACTCAGCAACACTAATTGGAGCATGTTTAAATTCACAAGATTCATGTTAAATCTCCATTTGCTATTTTTTCAATGATTCAGAGGTGCTGCTTCAATTTACTTAAGAAACTATAAATGCCTACACAGTTATTGGGACTGTAGGTCAGGGGTTGTTGTATGACACAATGCCTGCTGTGCAAATGAGCCTGTGTCTGTAATGGGACTGGACTCAATTACCTCCATTCAACAATTCCAGACTCTACAAGTCTATAATACTAGGATCTGTAAATAGGATTAATAAAAGTGAGGATAAATGCATTTTGTTTGCGTAAGACAGACATTCCCCTTACTATGACAAAATCCACAGCTCATGGTGAAAAGTGACAGGCATGTACACGTGTTACAATCCTCCTCAAGAAGTGGGAATATTCAATTTGATTCGATTCAATTCAATTCAGTTCAATTCAATTCAATTCAAAACTTCATTAATCCCAGGGGGAAATTGCTCCGCTTGGTATTGCTGCTTGGTATTGGAGGTATGGCTTTTTAGCCGCAGTTCATCCATGAAGACCACTTCTCACCAGACTTCTCCAGACAGTAGATGGGTATACCTGGGTCCCCTGGATTCCGCCAGTTCTTTGCTGATGACACTGCTGGACATCTTCTGATGGTGAAAGGAAGTAAGCAGGATGTGTCTTTCATCTGCTGCATTAAGTTTCTTTGGCTGACCACTGTGTCTATGGTCCTCAACATTGCCTGTTTCTTTGTGCTTCTTCAAAAGAGCTTGAACAGCACATCTTGAAAAAAAGGGTAGTCACACCAAACACTGATTTGATTTAGACTTTTCTTCTGTTCGCTCACTTAGCATTTTGTAAATTGATAAAAATAAACAAGTAAAATATATATTTTTGAAAACATTCTTACTTTACAGCATTTTTTCACACCTGCCTTAAACTTCTGCACAGTACTGTATGTGAATATCATGTCAATAATGTATGTATATGAGTAATGATGTGAAAACTGATTGTCTAGTTTCAGCAACAGTCCCCCTTACAGTAGGGGAGGAGCTGTAAAGTTTAACAGCCACTGGAAGAAAAGATCTTCTGTGGATTTCTGTGGAGCTCTTGGCAGGGATCAGTCTCTGGCTGAACGTGCTGCTCTGTCCAGCCAGCAGAATGTGGAGCGGGTGGGAGGTGTTGTCCAGAGAGGAGTTTGGTCAACATCCTCCTCTCAGCCACAACATGTACAGGGTCCAGTAAGACTTTCAGAATGGAGCCAGCCCTCTTAATTAATTTTTTTAGTCTATTAGCTCTGACCTTTTTTGTAAACTGCTGTCCAGTTTATGGTCCAGTCCAATTTATTGTCCAAGTGGACTGTCAGGTATTTGAATTTTTAAACAACCTCCACTTCCTCATCCTGTGTAGAGAGAGGAGTGACAGGAGTCTTGAATCTTCTTTCTATTGTAAAACAAATCCCAGTTTTTTGTGTCTCTCTTTCCAACTTGTTGTCCATGAAAGAACAAGCATCATGTGAAAATACAAGACACACTGAAATATAACAAAAGTAAAACGCTGCTGGATGCAGGAGGATAATTTCTTTCCTTTTTTCTTTCCAGCTGTATGGCAGTGAAGGAAAAACTCCCAAATGAATGCTATTAACAACAATGTGATATTGTTCTCTTTGATACTATGTTGTAGTTAAGAACAGTCTTCCCTTCACTATGAAATTCAGACTGGTGGGATTAATTATTATTAATTTTTTTTACATGTTTAAACATTTTTGTAGCAGTTGTAACATCATTTAGGTAGATGAATCTCAGTCATCCCCAAAGACCATAATTTCTTTAGCCTGAGCCACTGATAGCAAGCAGAAAACTTGAATGTCACGTGATGCTGCCTATAAGATGCGGGTCTTAGCAATCAGTTATTCCATAGCAACGTATCCGATGTAATAACAACAAACATCGCATTCTGAGTAAGTTACCGATATTCATTAAGCATTTGGCAGCTCAAACGCGATAATGTCGAAAGTCTCACACGAAAACTTTTGTATTTGTCCATCATCTAACGTAAATTATACCGAAACCGTCTACGGAAACAGCGCTAACTGCAGTTTTTAACGGTAAGACCATTTTTTTGTTCTTGTTCTTCTTTATCGTACCGATTTTGAGAGGAATGTAAAAATCTGGACATTTTATCATTGAGACAACAATTAAGCGACTTATTAGTTTTAGAAAACAAGCAACCCTGAAATTTAAGAATTGTAATACATTAATGTGCACAATGAACAGTGTTCATGTAAAAACAAATTACTCTTTGTTAAACAGAATTTTTGAAGAGTCTCGGAGTGATTT